>JASEVX010000001.1:197472352-197534852 GCA_031761405.1 Serripes groenlandicus
TGATTGAATCCACACATATCACAGGTTTGCAGCGTGTAAATGGCATGTGGAGGATTTATATTGATAATTTGACAGACAAAGCACGGCTAATAACCGATGGGGTTATGTTAAGGGGGCGTGCATTGCCCATCCTCCATACGAACCCGTTAAGGCTAGACTACGAAAACACCACTCGGGTTCGAATTCAGAACATTCCCTTATCGGTGGACGATGGTGTCATCACAAGAGTTTTGGTGCTAAAAGGCATTGAAATTATCTCAAGCTTTAGAGAGAAATTGAGAATTAACAATAAACTCACTAACTGTGAGACAGGCGACCGTATTTGCAATGTGTAAACATTGTCCCTTAAGGAACCTCTCAACAGGTTCATGTTCTTTGGAAAATTCAAGGCCAAGGTCATACACAGGGGACAAACCATAATAAAAACAAACAAGTCCTGTTCGAAATGCCTAGATACAGGACACACAGTGGACTCATGCCAGAATGATTGGACTTGCAAACAATGCAAGCAATCTGGACACAAGCAGGGCTCCTGCCCCATCAATGAGGCACCTTCTGTGGTAGAAAAAGTCCTTACAACCGATGCCACGGATCTGGATTCCGACGAAGATCGCGTGGCAGACGACAGTGTGTCCTCTAAAAATAGAAGCAGAGGCAACAGAAAATCACAAGTGGACACGGAAAGTGCGTCTTCCGTGCAGCCCGTGCAGCCTGTGTCAGCTAAGACACGTGTAACACACAATGGGAAAACAAAGAGAGGCACGTAATCGGGTCAGATACGCATAGACGAATTTGTGCGGAACAGTGCACAAACCCCTCGGCAGCAGACATCAGGTACGGTAACACGGTCACCACCCACACCCGCCGAAATGATGCGAGACCAGGCCAAGAAATCACGAAATGATGACAGTGAATATGACTCTGGTTAATGGTTTACAGTTCATATACACTCAACACGGTAGTGACTATGGTTATATATTAACGCTCTATTTAGTCTAATGGACTATAGTAATTTTTCAACGCTCTTTTTAGTATTGAGCTCTGTAAGAGTGAAACACCGACTGTCTTAGAATATGGTTATATATTAAAGCTTTATTTAATACTAATTACCGTAATATTCATGGATTATTAAAATCTAAAGAAAACATTTATGTGTATCTGTATGTATACGTGTATATGTGCTTATGCATGTGTATATGCGTGCATATGTGCTTATACGTGTGTATACGTGTACATGTATGTGTGTTTGTGTTGGTGTATATGTATATGTGTTTGCGCAGTATATATGTCTATTGCATGTCTATCTGTGTGTACGTGTTTGTGTATGTGTGTGTCTGTGTATATATGCGTATGTATATATATATATATATATATGTATATGTATGTGTGTACATATTGGGCAGATAATTATACATTTGCGTACGATGTGGTTCGGCGAAAATGATGCGTGTTATGAAATGATTTTTTCTATTGAATGGTTGGTTTTTTTCACTTTCTTTCGTTGAATGTACAGGGTTTACGTAATAAAGCTAAGAGAGCAAGACTTTTACAGTATATGAACTTACAGAAAGTTGACGTTATGTTTCTACAAGAAACTCATTTTACTAATGACATTACACATGTAACTTATACTGAATTTAATGAATGGGACGTATGTGTGTGTCTGTGTATGTGTGTGTATGTGTATATATGCGTATGTATATGTATATGTATATGTATGTATGTACATATTGTGCAGATAATTATGCATTTGCGTACGATGTGGTTTGGCGAAAATGATGCGTGTTATGAAATGATTTTTTCTATTGAATGGTTGGTTTTTTTCACTTTCTTTCGTTGAATGTACAGGGTTTACGTAATAAAGCTAAGAGAGCAAGACTTTTACAGTATATGAACTTACAGAAAGTTGACGTTATGTTTCTACAAGAAACTCATTTTACTAATGACATTACACATGTAATTTATACTGAATTTAATGAATGGGACGTTTGTGTATGTGTGTGTCTGTGTATGTGTGTGTATGTGTATATATGCGTATGTATATATATATGTATATGTATGTATGTACATATTGTGCAGATAATTATGCATTTGCGTACGATATGGTTCGGCGAAAATGATGCGTGTTATGAAATGATTTTTTCTATTGAATGGTTGGTTTTTTTCACTTTCTTTCGTTGAATGTACAGGGTTTACGTAATAAAGCTAAGAGAGCAAGACTTTTACAGTATATGAACTTACAGAAAGTTGACAGCAGCTTCATTAATCTCACTTATAAAATCACACAACTTAATAGATATTTGGAAAGAAATGAACCAAAGTAAGACCCAGTTTACATGGAAAAGAAAGAACGGGTACGATAAAAGTAGAATAGATATGTGGCTAATCGAAAACAATATCGGTCCACTTATATTAAACGCCGACATAAGACCGGCAAACATCAAATATACAGATCATCTGGCAATTTCAATCAAAATAAATAAATAGATTAAAAGAGGTCCAGGCTACTGGAAATTCAATAACATGTACTTAAAAGATCCATACTTCATTACCTATATATCAAGCATAATTGACGAATGTAAACGAACATTCTTTAAAGAATCTAAAAAGAATATATGGGAGCTATGTAACATTGAGATTAAACAAGCATCTATTAATTTTGCAAAACAACAGTCAAAAAAAAGAAAAGACCGTATAATTGTTCTCGAAGAAAAGTTAAAACAGTTGCACATTAGAGAAGACTGCACAACAGAGCATAACACAGAGGCTTTAAAACACGACATAATTCAGATTGAAAACGAAATAGAGTCTTTATATGATATAAAAGCATAAGATCAAGATTAGACTTCATAGAGCACGGAGAGAAGAATACAAAATACTTCCTAAATCTAGAAAAGTCGCGACAAACAAAGAAGACAATGAACACATTAAAAGTGGACGGCGAACCCATAAATGATAACGACAAAATTTTACAAGAAGAAGTTAATTTTTACAAGACTCTTTATACTTCAAATAACATAAATTCAAATGATATTGATTATTATCTATCACATACAACTTTCGAAGGAACGCTTTCAGAATATGAATCTAACATATGTGAAGGCTTACTAACATGTATCGAATTAACGGAGGCGGTCAATTTCATGAAACCCAATAAAAGTCCCGGTTTAGATGGACTGACGGCTGAATTTTATAAAACACTTTGGTCAAAAGTAAAAGATATTGTCAGAGACGGATTCAATGAAAGTTTCATTAATACAGAGATGTCAACATCTCAAACAATTAGTACTCTTTCGTTAATATACAAAAAAGGGGATCCCTTAAATTTAGAAAATTGGCGACCAATTTCACTATTAAATGTGGATTATAAAATAGCGGCAACTGCCCTTGCAAATCGTTTGAAAAAAGTTATTAGTAAAATTGTCCATCTTGATCAACAAGGATATATACAAAATAGATTTATAGGATTCAACATACGACAGATACAAGATATTATAGATTATGCAGAACATTGTCAAATTGAAGGTGCAATACTATTTCTCGATTTTAGAAAAGCGTTTGATACGATAGAGTGGAATTTTCTTTTCAAAGTTTTGGAGAAATTTGGGTTTAAACCTACTTTTGTTCAGTGGATTAAAACTTTATATTCTGACTGTAAATCGTGTATTTTTAATAATGGATATAGATCGGAAATATTCAGGTTAACGAGAGGGATTAGACAAGGCTGTCCGATCTCTGCTCTACTGTACGTCATTGCATCTGAAGTTCTCGCTCTTAATGTAAGAAATTCAGATAATATCATTGGCATAGAAATAAAACCTACTGCTAGTGAAGCAAATTCGATCAAAATTTCTCAACTAGCTGATGACACAACTTTATTTTTGAAAAAATAGAAACGACATTGTCTCCGCACTAAACATTGTGAATACTTTTGGCAACTACTCCGGTTTGGAACTTAACAAAAATAAGACGGAGGGAATGTGGATAGGATGTAGTATAAATAATGTAGATCAAGTTGAGGATATTTCTTGGACTATTGGTCCAATATAAGCGTTAGGAGTTTACTTTGGACGTGATATAGATACTTGCTCATCACTTAACTGGGAAAATAAACTAGAAAAATGTAGACGGGTAATTAAAAATTGGAAAATGCGTAAACTTACTTTTTATGGGAAAATACAAATTATCAAAACATTGTTAATACCTAAGTTCACATACCTTTTTAGTTCAGTTGTTGTTCCCAAAGCTGTATCAAAGAAAATAGAAAGTATGTTTTTTAAATTTCTTTGGGAGGGAAAACAAGAAAAAATAAGGCGGCTTACTTTAATTGGTAAAAAGGACGAAGGGGGATTGGAAATGATAGATTTGGAATCATATATACATACGATAAAATTGAAATGGATAAAAGCCTTAACAGATGAGACTGATGCAAAATGGAAATTGATTCCGCGAATTCTCTTTGAAAAGTTTGGTCAACATTTTTTAATTTTTAAGATGAATCTAGACAGCTGTAAAAACTTAGATGTATCCGGACTCCCGGAATTTTATGAAGAACTTCTTCAAATATGGGTTAAAGCTAAAAATATAAAACAAAACAACATAGATACTTTTGCTGACGTAAGAAAACAAGTTATTTGGGGTAACAAACATATCAAGTCTAAAGGCAGATGTCTCTTATATACACATTGGATAGATTCAGATTTGATATATATTAATGATTTATTAAATGCCAGAGGTGATATAGATCATAAAGTTATATTGGAAAAACTCTTAATTAAGCGAAATTGTATCGCGGAGTTTAACATTGTAAAACATGCGATTCCAAAGAAATGGAAATCGTTGATCATTACAGATGAATAACAAAGGACAAAGGTTAAAACCTTATTTCCACTTTCGTTATGCAATAATTGTAAGCTTAACAACTGTAATAATAAATTTATTTACCAATATTTGATATCGATTAAATTCAATAAACCGATATCACATAGGTACTGGACTGAAAAATTGAATTGCCTTATACCATGGAATAACGTATATGTATTTGTTAATAAAATCTATGATAATAGACATAAGCAATTTAAATATAAATAGCTCCATAAAAATTTTCCCAGCAAAGTATTAAGATTTAGATGGAAAATGGAAGATTCTCCAAATTGTAGTATATGCGACGAATTTGAAGACTATGAACATGTGTTAACTAAATGTTCAGCAGTGCAGTTGTTTTGGACAAGAATAATTTCTATTTTGCAATATTGTGGAATAAAATCTAATGTAAAGAATCTAAAAACTATTGTTATAGGATACAAAATTACAGAATAGGGACACTTTGTTATCAATCTATTTTTCAGTATAGTTGGCTTCAGCATCTATAAAGCATATTTTTTGAGTGAATGTTGGTGTGTGCACTGCGACTTGTATAAGATTTTTGTATACATGAAACGCAAAAGATGGCATGACTCTTTCTTTGAAAAAGTTTATAGTCAGTTAATAATAAATGATTAGATGATACATGATTTTAGATTATTTATCTTCTGGTCTATTATGTATCTATTGGGATTCTTTTGATAATGTATGCTATGAATTGTGATGTATACGCTATCTGTTGTTATACTTACAAATAAATGTCCTGTAAATAGTATATAAATCTAAATAAAAGAAGCATACGCTTCACCCAAAAAACAAAAACAAAAATATTAAACCCTATTTTGTTTGGTCTTACAAGATTCGTCTCATACAGCTTGGTTCCGTTTCAAGGGAGATAAGTTACTATATGGTAAAATCAGATTACTCTCCCTTATTTACTCACCCAGAGCTACATGTGTGTTTATGTTAATATCATCATTAGTTTCTCAAAAGACATATCCCGAAACTATCGAACTCTTCAAAAAGTGCTCAATGTTCAGAAAAAAACACACTCTATGGTCAACTCAAGCACAGCGAACGAAAAGTCGTAACTATAAAACCTTTTGAGTACGATCTGAGTTGGGTTCGTTTTTATTTAGAGAACGTTTATCCAGGGACATAGATAACAGGGATAGGCAACTCCACCTGTACACCTGTTATCTGGTTAAAATATCACACATAGAAATAAAATTGTCCAAATTTTCGAATTTTGAAGCAAATAAAACTTTGAAGTCACATATGACACATAAACAAAACATACATATTCTGAAAGTTTAACATTTCAACTAAAGTTAGAGATACAATGAACAACTGGATTTTTGTATTTTGAACACTGACTGGTTTAAAAGACTTAGATATTGGGATTTCTGAATTATATTATCTTTTTCCAAAAGTTAATAGACTGACATTTTTCATAAGGATAACATATTATCAAAACCTGTAGTATATTAAAATATTTTTATCTACTGCAATAGGAGAATGTTTAAACTTCCAGTATTTTTATTTCATATTTTCATATCTTGAATAGGTTTTTAGTTTTACTTGCTACAAATGTTGGCACGGGTGATATTTTAGTATGCAGTTTAGTTACCTATCCCTCTTATCTACGTCCCTGGATTATCTGAGAATGGTTTTATGCATTCATTCATTACAACTTTGGTTGCGGTGTAAGTTTTAGAAATCTGCGGAGTCTTATGACAGGTTTTGATAAAACATATTGTACTTTTCGTGGAAAGTCTGACGAGTGTCGAACTTCATTATACATTTAGAATGTCTGAGCACTGTCTTCAATGTCTGCACACAGCCCGATCAGAGCTGGAAAATAGTTTTTGATTAGCTTTGCTAACATGAAGTCTTACATGTGCGTGATGTAATTTGCAAAAATCATTTGTACTTTTTGTGGCGATTGGTTTGACAATCGCCAAAATGCTAACAGAAACAACAACAACGAAAAATATTTACATAGTCGGTTTTGAACAATCGGATGATATTTTTTTTCCTTACTGCAAACTAATTTACTCACATCCGTTATAGTTCCATCATTGATGCAGAGACGTGATTAATAATAAGTATGTCAGTGCTACTTTGGTACCGGATTGTTACTAATATTTGAGTTTTATCGAGACATTATCTACATAGAGTTAAAATGTGTAAATATTATCTTCGTCATGATTGGGCAGATAATAAATATCATTGCGCGTTCTATCTGCCTTGCAAATAACTCTCAATATTATAAACGCTTTATTGTGTAGTTGTTTAAATATATGAAAGCGTCTAGATGATAAGACTGGTTTACAAAAGTTCAAAGGAAACACGATGTTAGTCTGGTTCCCGACTTCCTATGATAGTAAGTCTGGCACAACCGAATGAATGGCGGCCTGCTATGATATACACCTCCGATGTACAATTTGAATGTAATTATCTTAATAAGATGACCATCTGGATAAAATCGTTTTATACCTTTAGTCATTAATATAATAGACTTATAATAAATATTTACGAGTGATGATTGCTCTTTGTAAGAAGATGTGACGTTGGTTTTTGACAAACTAGAAAACGAGTGGTGTTCGGACAGTTGAATTATTTCGGATACTTTATAAAACAAAGTTTGTTTGCATTAAATTATAATGTACTTTGTGGTTTACTTTGACATTTCATCTTTGTGATGAATTATTAATATGTTGTGACACCAGACCACAGTTATGTAAAGGAACCTCCGAAAAATCCGGAGAAAAAGCTTCCTTTGTCACTATGTTTTAAAAAAAGCCGTCTGCTGCGTCTATATAAGGGAAAGGGTTAAGAAACACAAACAAGAAATCTACAGCAGACTAATTTGGAAAAAAATCTGGACAAAATTAATTTTGAAAATATTATTACTGGTATCATTGAAAGAGTTTCAAATTTTGAAATTAAGTAGCCGTCTTATTACGAAAAAACCCCATGAATGGGTTTTTTCGCTTATGGTTAACGGGTGTGAGATTTTTTTTTTTTTTTTTTTTTTTTTTTCAATAACCCATGAAGCTTTCTGAAATGAAACTGGCCAAATCCATGGGGGCCGCCATTTTGGGTATGTATAAAATGAGACGAGAAACACGGATTGAAAAAAAATTATTGTCGTCTTTTTAATATTTTTTTTTAAATCGATATTTTGGGTATGTAAAAATGACACGAAAAACACGGATTTTTAAAATTATTGTCGTCTTTTTTTTTTTTTTTTTTTTAAATCGATATTTAAGATCACTAAAGTGCTGTGTTTGATTAACATTTGTACGAAAAGTTAAAAATAAATGGAACTCGGATTGAAAAAGAATTATTGTCGTCTTTTTAATAATATTTTTTAAATCGATATTTTGGGTATGTATAAAAATGACACGAAAAACACGGATTTTTAAAATTATTGTCGTCTTTTTAATCTTTTTTTTTTTAAATCGACATTTAAGATCATTAAAGTGCTGTGTTTTGTGGGGATTAACATTTGTACGAAAAGTTAAAAATAAATGGAACTTTGTAAGAAATATGTTTTTCCGACAGCATTAGACTTCTACGCCCGAAACTAAATTTTGACTGTATCGTAGCCAAAGAATGACGTGATGTCATTTCCGTAACACTTCATCTTGGCGTAACGTCAATGGAGCGACGTCGTTTCCCGCAAAAAAGTGGTATCAACATGAAATACCCCAAATTCCTATACATGAGCTATTTATCAAACATTGTGGCAAAAGGATAACTTTCTCATAAGGAGTAATTGTTCTTTTAGCGACAATCTTTCCCCAAATCGTCTGTTGCAAAGGCCCCATAAACCGTATCTAATAGGGAAAGGGTTTAGCAGAAATGTGACGCCTTACATCATTTGTTCCAGTCATATTGACTGGTTGAAAAAGGCAGTCGCCAGGTAGCATCAGCAAAGGGCTGATCTTTTTGCTTCTTTACCATAATGCAGGTGATCGATTAAGGATCATCTTGGCCATCATGTTTTAACCTCGTTCATTATAAATGTATTCCTTGATTTTTTGAAAGTCTTTACTTTATTATTTTCTGTTCGTAATAATAGACGACAGCAATACGAATTCCAAATATTTTTTGATAATGCACGAAACATGACATTAACATTAGTATTGTCTAGTCAATTACTTATAAATCCTTTTTTATGGCCAAAGTATGCTCTTTAATTTTTGTTTATAATTATCTTGCGTTTTTTCGTAAATAGGTAGCACCTATAGATATATTATTATTATGATAGTATTTTTCAATCAGTTTATTTTATAACAATTTCACTGCTTTTGATGTTGGATCTGATGTGTGTTTTAAAAAATACTCAACATTGCTATGCCTGGTCCAATTGTTTAATGACATAAAAATGATGATGGTGTCACATTATTTTCAATAAACATCATCTTGATATTTAAATTGAATTTAAGCATGAGAATAGAATTTTTTTATTTCAGTGCAAGATTGAATGTGTTCAATCATGATCAAAGACACTTAGGCCATTTTTTCACTAGTAGCCACTTGAAGGTGAACATATAGTCTAGGTGAGATCACTGGGTGAAATTAAATTCAATCTTACACCAAAATCAACACAGTTTCTGTTTAAATAAGCTTGAATTACTAAATAAGCAAATATTCTCTTTAACCCTTCCCCTTCTACAATTAGTTTTGTTTAATTACTGAAGAAAGCTAAAACATTGTTGCAAAAGGAGAAATAACTCATAAAGAACAGTTTCATCTTTTGTTACAATGTTTTCAAAAGTTGTCAGGGAGCGTCTAAATGAGGGAAAGGTTTAAATGTTTTCTAACTATGTGAAGTGAGACATTCTACTTCATAGCCAAATTATTGAAAGCCCATTCAATTCCAAAGTGTTGTGTGCACAGCAGTTATGTGGTGTTTTAACGGTTTCAAAACCAAGGTAACTATTTATTGTTCTCCGCCGACATGTAAAATGTAACATTATTAGGACAATATTCCTTCATATCTTTTTTCATACTAGGAAGCCCAACGTCAGCTTTGTTGTAGTATAAAATGGCATCAGCTTCACCACTTGATCTGTCGGTCCTCCCTACCTCTTGGATTGATTGATTGGGGTTTAACGCAGTTTTCAACAATTTTTCAGTCATATCACGGCGACCAGTTCCCCGACTCATGCGTTTCCTGGTTTTCCCACACCAGTACACCACACAACATACTTTCAAAGCAACTGGCTACTTTTTCACATAGACTGTTAAACAGCCCATTGGTGAAAGACGAATGACGCAGGTCACAGTGACTTTTGTCAAACGTCGGAAAGAATGTTGGCCGAGCTGGGATTCGAAATCACAACCCCTGGATTGACAGCCCGCGTCGCTTCCGACTGATCTACCGGGGCTCGGTCCCTACCGCTTGGACATATGCTGTGAAGGAATAGAAACAACTTAAATAACGTTCTGCATGGACATAACTAAATGTTCAATCTGCTCAGTATCTGAACTTTTGGCTTAAAAATTTATCATATTATTTCTGTTCTCAAGGTGAACAATGTAGATCATGAGCATACTATGTATGTCATATACAAGTGTGTATAGGCTCATCTGGCCCTGAATTAATGCAACTAGTCCGTTCATCCGAATAAGGATCTTTATTCTTCAATTGAAAAAATATATATATATATATATTAGCAACCAATACAGATCATGATCAGAATACACTTATGTGATCTGGATCTAAACTTGTTTCACATGTCCTATAAAACATCCTATAACTCTAGTTTAGTACACAGTCAGAAATTATTAATAAATATTATCAGGATACATGTAAATGCTTAAACCATTAACTCCATGCTTCCTCACTTTCTATTTGTGTTCAGTTTAGGCAGATTGAAATTCCATAATCTATTCATTAACTTTTAAAAATATATGATGTTTCTGAGTGCCACACATTTTTGGCCGGATTGCTTAAGCAATTCCGGTCTATAGATTGGCGATGTCCGTCTGTCCGTCTGTCTGTCTGTCTGTCTGTCTGTCTGTCTGTCTGTCCGTCAACATTTTGGTTAAAGTTTTAGGTTAGGCAAAATGGTTAAAGTTTCTGGTTAAGCAAAATCTCAGCACAAGAAAGGGTTGCAAACTTGAAACTTTGCCTGAAGGTAACCAGTAACAAGTTCTATTGATTTCTATTGTTACTTTGACCTTGACCTTAGTTTGTCGATTTTCAAGGTCAAATTGCCGACAATCCGGCCTTACCGTCTTCAGCGGTTTCTTGTATTGTATATGTTTTATACATGATATGAGCCTGTGCATGACAAAATGTACAAGTTAGCTTTTGAGAACAGTATTAATGATTTAGATTAGACTGTGTATCTACACAGTCTGATCAATATGTACACTGTTCACATATTACTTACACTAGCTTGTTAGCATATTAATTCTGGTAGTGTCATACGGTATTAATTGCAGTACTCTGATAGGGCATAGGATACTTTGTCACCCTGTAAACAAAACGATACATTTTAAAAAAAAAAAGCAGCCAAATTGTACCGACTGTTATATTGCTATTTATAGAATGCTTTCCTTTTAATCCTTTCCTACACTTGTAGACACATTCTGATGCATATGCAGCCATCAACTTTTAAAAATAATGTGATAAATGGAGAAATTACTTATAATTCTCCTTTTGTCACAATGTTGTAAACTTTATTCAATTATCAAATTTTCATTTACAGAGATATTTGCCAAACTGTTTTCAAAGTCGTCCACTGCATATTTGCAGTATGTGGGAAAGTGTTAAGTTAACCATATTTTAACCCTTTCCCATACAGATTTAACCTTCACTTAATGAATACATGTTTGTCTTTGATTATAATTGCAAATCAAATTGCACATCTGTGTTTACTCTGCAGCAGACGACTTTTGAAAAGCACTTTCTCCTTTTGTCACAATGTTTTCAACTTTTTACAGTAATTATACTGTCATTTCTAGAGATCTTCAAGATGTTTTCAGTCGTCTTCTGCATATTTGTTTTATGCTGGAATGTGTGAAGTGAAATATCTAGAGCTTGATCAGCATTATCTTTGCAGGCTGATCTGGATCTAATTGACAATAGAAACTCAGAAATAATTTGACTTGAGAAATTAAATAAACAGTTTTAAAACATTTACATCTGTGGTAATATTGGCCTGGGGCGAAAGAGTACCGGTTCGAACCGGGAATTCCCCCATTTGGTCCCCGGGAATGCGATCTGGGGTTTCCGGTAAACTGGAGAATCACGGGGCTTCCGGTTTCTAGTAGTGTTCAATGCAGACGTATATTTCATGACGGAAGACAATCTGGAGAGTTAATCAACTAATCAACAAGCATCGTCACTTATAGACATAACTGACGGGTGCATCTAAGGTTAGTACTCCAGATTTACTACATTGGCGTTGTCCTTTCGAACTTTTTAAGCGCATAATTTGGGAAAATCGTTGGCCCGCCGACAGACCGAGCAAGTTAAAATTTCAAGAGGAAGTTTTTGAACTACTTCGTTGTTGGTCAGTAACGTGCACCAAAGTGCTTACCAGGGTTTTTGACAGCGAAAACCCGATATGCATTTCGTAAGGAATTAAATCCCATCCCTGCAGAAGCAGCAATAGTGGCTTTTTGGAAAGGTCGAGTTTGTTGGCTGTCTGGCTCGCGTGCGATTTTCCGAACGTGCTATCGGTAAACGTTTATATGGCTAAGGTTGAAAACCTTGTTTGTTTGTTTTTTTATATATCAAAAATTAATTAAAGACCTTCGTTTTTGCATTTATTCTTTTTTCTATTGGAAATTCCCGCGGAATTTTTGGCTTTTTCCGCCCTGCGCCATTTCAATGCGCAGTAGTTCAGAACATGCACAATCAACAATAAATGAATAAAAATCAATCAAGAAAACGTCCAACGTCGTGAATCTTCTTTTTAGTTGAAAGTTATTCGTTAGCTCAACTTAATTAGTTATTGCGTCGCCTGTACCTACATAGCCTGAGTTCGAAAACATTGAGGGGAAAGATGTCTATTTCATTTTTTATTTTTTTGTTTTGATTCCTAATAGATTACATTGGCAGATTTGGTTTAGATTTCAGAAGTACGTTAGCTACTGCTTCTAGATTCCTCAAATCATTTCTTAATTCATTCTTATTTAGGGAAAGAGAGTAGTACAGGCGTCACTTTAGATGTTGTATTGTATTTATGTTTGTCTGTAATTATTGTCAATAGTCTATATATTCATTGGGTAAATTAATTAGTCGGTCATGGATAGGGGTTCGCCTTCACATATATCCAAGATTAGGATAAATTATTGCCTCCCTACTGATTTAAGGGCATTACCCGGAATTGGCAAAGTGTCTGTTCAAAATATTATTAATGCCAGGGATAAATGTGACAACATAACAGAGGAGATATTCCTGAACCTCAATATCAGGAATCCAGCAAGGTTGTTGAAGTATATAGACTTCACCCCTTTTCCACAGAATCCTTCCGCTATGGCTAAACCTACAGGTCTAGGCGGGAGAGATGATGATTTCTTGGAAGAAGAGTTAGACTGGGAGGAAGAAGAAGACCTATCCTATTGGGAAGGTCACCAGGACAAGTACGAAAAGCCACTTCCTTATAATAGGGACAGGCCAGGGGTCTATCAAGAGGACTTTGGTAAAAGGCCGGTCAGGTTTGAGGATAGGGATGAGAAGAGGCAAACTATGAAGCCTCATCACATCCAAACTTTCCGAGAAGACCGAAGGAGAACAGGGTTCACTGATGAATTCCCAAAAAGAGGAAATTGGGATAGAGATCAGAGGCCCCAAAATCCATTTAGAAGGGAAAGGTTCGCAGAGTCCCCTTACGATCAGCCTTTGTATGATGCCAGACGACCTATCGAGAAGAAAAGAATGGGGGTAAATGTACCAAAGTCAATCACTTATAATGGAAAGGGGGATTGGCAGGCATTTGCAACCAAGTTTCTGATGTTTGCAGAAGGGCAGGGCTGGACAGTCACAGACAAGAAGAGTCAGCTTTGCTATTGTTTGGAGGGCCAAGCTAGCGAGTTTTTTGCAAATTTGAATAAGCGGGAACCACATGTACAATTTTTGGAGATTATGGAAAGATTAGAGAGGCGATTCGACATAAAGGATTTGCCAGAGACAACTCAAATGTCTTTCTCATATGCGACACAGAAATTGGACGAGTCTGTAAATGAGTGGGCTGCTAGGGTCCTACACATGGCCACAAGAGCCTATCCTGAGATGACTGACCAACTCATTTACAAACAGGCAGTGTTACGGTTTTGTCAAGGCTCTTCTGATAAAAAAGCAGGTCATTATGCATTGACATGTAGGCCCGCTTCTATGGAGGAAGCAGTGGATAAGGTGAGGTGGTTTCAGCACACCAACCAAGCCATCTACGGGAAAGACAAGAAGGAGGTCCGGTTTGTAGGTCTCCAAGAAGATTACGAGTGCCAAGGCGAGGATGGCGAAAGTCATCTACGGGTGTCTAGGGCATTTGTACCATCACATAACAAGGGGATCAGTGCACAGAATAGTTCTATGCAAGACCAATCTGCAAGACAACCTAAGGAGGATAGAGTAGGGCTAGTTGAAGCTACTGTTGGGGATCTACAAAGACAATTTTCTGAAATGTCCACAGGGATAAAGGAAATACGGGGATTGCTCTCTACTTTAAGCGCCAGGCCTAAACTGAAATCACCCAACCAAAGTTGTTTCAAGTGTGGAACACCAGGACATTATGCTAGGGATTGCAGGAACCAGAGAAAAGTATCCCAAGTCACTGAAGAGGAAGAGGAAGAAGAGGATGAAGATTTAAACTGTGGGAGGTCGGATGTGTAGGCCGAGATCCGACCGAGGACAGATGGAAAGGCCAGGATGATGATCTCAGTGGCATATTGGAATCAATTCGTTCCATATATGAGGACAGTGGAAAGGGGGAACCTTTACAGATTCAGTCATCTCAGGTTTCCGGTGATAAAACACTGGAGGCATATGAAACAGATACTGGAGAAACCCTTGGGGACTCGTCTTTGGAGGAAGATCAGACATCTCAAGTCTCGGATAGTGAAACATCTGAGGCAGCAGAAATGGGTGATACAGCTTCGAAAGAGGAAACATCACATGAAGTCACCAATGAAGAATTTGAGGCAAGAGAGATGAGTGATGTAGACTTGGAGCAGAAAGAGGGGGATGATGGCACTGATATAGAGGCAGAGTCATACATAACAATTAATCAGCTCAGATCGGCATCAATGATACAAGTTTCAGTAACTCTAGAGGACAGAGCAATGAAGGCAGTGGTGGACACAGCGGCCCAGGTCACCATTATTTCCGACAGAGTTTACAAGAAACTAAACTGGGCTGGGCCAATACTAAAAAAAGTATGGCTGCAAACTGCTGGACGACAGTTGAAGATAATGGGTACAATTGTGGGACCTGTATCACTCACCTTGGGTGACCAAAATTACAAAGAAAAGGTATATGTGGCACCGATAGAGGATGAGATGTTGCTTGGGTTAGATTTCCTAAAGAAGAATAACATCAATATAAATTTATCTGTTGGGAATGGACACCTTGAGGTCGAGGAACAAATCATTCCTTTCTTGCCAAACGAACCATCAAAAGACACTGTGGTTTCCAGAGTGGTGGTCTGCCATAGGACTGTTATTCCACCAAATTCAGTAAAGTTAGTGGAATGCAAGACAGAGGGACAGTATGGGGATTATATGATTGAGCCCTCCTCTACCAAACAGGCTGTGATTCCACGTACACTACATTACAAGGATAACAAACCAAAAGTATGTGTGTGTAATTTGACCCACAGGAACATTGTATTTAAAACCAGTCAGTCCCTGGGTGAGGCACATGAAGTCTCAACCGTTACTGCTTCTGAGAGTGTGAGAGTAAGAAGCGTGGCAGAGATGAAGACACCGGAGGAGGGTATTAAAAAAGAGATACCAAATCATTTGACAGATCTAGTGGAAAGATCAAAGACCAATCTAACCACTTTAGAAATTCGGGAACTCGAGGACTTGATTCTTGAGTATCAGGATGTTTTTGCCAAAGATGAATTTGATCTTGGAGATTTTACAGAAATTGAGCATAAGATAGAAACAGGTGACGCAAGACCGGTTAAGCAAAGAATAAGGAAAACGCCTTTAGGTTTTGCAGAAGAGGAGAAGGTTCACCTGGATAAGATGTTACAGTCGAAGGTCATACAACCCTCAAGTTCAGAGTGGGCATCCGCTCCAGTCCTAATACGGAAACGTGATGGCACGGTCAGATGGTGTGTAGATTACCGCCAGGTGAACAAGGCAACTGAGAAGGACTCATTTCCGTTACCCTTGGTGGAGAACTGTATTGACACGCTAGCAGGGAATACTTATTTTTCCAAATTAGATGCGAATTCTGCATATTGGCAAGTCAGGATTAAAAAAGAAGATCAGAAGAAGACTGCCTTTATAACCAAGTATGGCCTTTATGAGTTTGTGCGTATGCCGTTTGGACTTTGCAATGCACCAGCAACCTACTGCAGGGTGATGAATTTGGTGCTAAGGGGTCTTAGCTGGGATATTGTACTGGCATTTTTAGATGACATACTGGTCATGGGAAGGAATTTCAAGATTCATTTGGCTAACTTGAGGAAAGTACTTCAGAGGTTCAGAGAGTACGGTCTACGCATGAAACCGAAGAAGTGCGTTTTATTTCAAGAAAAAGTCGAGTTCTTGGGTAGATTGGTTGGGCAAGATGGGTTGCAGTTGACTAGAAATAATGTTGCTGTTGTACTTGACTGGCCAAAACCAAAAACCACTCGTGATGTGGAACGTTTTCTGGGGCTAGTGAATTACCATAGGCTATTTCTAAAGAATTTAGCAAAGGTGGCTGTGCCGCTGTATGATATCACTGGGAAGAAGAAGTTCAAGTGGGATGTTGAACAGGAAGAGGCCTTTCAGGGAATAAAGGAAGTTATGACAACTGCGCCTTTATTGGCTTTACCAAACAGTGGAGATTCCTTTATACTGGACACGGATGCGTCGAATTATGCAGTTGGTGCAGAACTTATTCAAGTACAAAAGGGGGTGGAAAGAGTGGTTGCCTACGGTAGCTATGCACTCTCCCCGGAACAACGACGGTATTGCACCACTAGAAAAGAGTTATTGGCAGTTGTACGTTTCACCCGGCAGTACCGACACTACTTACTGGGAAGGAAATTCACTGTCCGAACAGATCACCATAGTTTGCTGTGGTTGTTGAATTTTAAGGAACCCCAGGGGCAAATAGCCAGATGGCTTGAAGAACTTGGGCAATATGATATGCTTATCCAGCATCGACCAGGGAAAAAACATCTGAATGCAGATGCATTATCTCGTATTCCAGAAACTTTGGAGTACTGTCCAAACTACAGATCTGGATTCAAACTTGAACATCTACCCTGCCAAGGATGTCCTTATTGTACCAGAGCGCATAATAACTGGTCTAATTTCCTGGAAGAGGTGGATTATGTCGTCGCTTTACCGCAGAAGGTGCCAATATTGGAGGACTCGGGCAAGCAAATACCAATCTGGAAAATAACCCAAATGGGACCAATGGGATCAGGTATCCTAAAACACAGTACCCTGGAAATAACGGATAGTTCTGACAGTTCCTCAAGAATAGTTAGAACAGTAACCGCCGAAGATGAACTTGACTTGTCCAAAGAGTTAATTCAAGAAACAGCTAAGGACTCCAATTTTGAGCTTGTGTTGCCTTGGTTATCTGATGGGACAGTTCCTAGTGAGGGAACGGTTTTCTCAGCTAGTCCAGGTGCCAAATATTATTGGATCCATAAACAGGAGCTTAAACTCGAAAATGGGATATTAAGAATACAGATACCCGAGAAAGGTCCGGTAATGGTAGTTCCTAAAGGATTCAAAGAAAGATTATTGAAGAACTACCATGATATCCCATCGGCTGGGCATCAAGGGATTGACAGGACCAAGTCAAAGATTAAGGAGAAATATTTCTGGCATGGCATGTCAAAAGACATTAAAAGTTACGTATTATCCTGTTCAATATGTAACAAGAATAAGAAACCAAACAAAGCGGCTCGGATGCCACTCAAAAGTTATCAAGCTGGGGCCCCTATGAAAAGGGTTCATTTGGATTTCTTGGGACCATTACCAAAAACAGTGAATGGTAATGAGTATGTTCTCATGATGGTGGACCAGTTCACGAAATGGGTTGAAAGCGTCCCACTGCCTTCGCAAACCGCAGAAGTAACCGCCAGGGCTGCTGTGAATGAGTTTTTCTCTAGGTTTGGATATCCCTTCTATATCCACACTGATCAAGGACGGAATTTTGAGAGTCAATTGTTCAAGTCCATCTGTAGTCTGCTCAGTATTCATAAGACTAGAACAACAGCTTATAGACCTTCGGCCAACGGACAGGTAGAACGGTATAATAGAACCTTGATGGATGCTGCGCGATGCTTTGTCAAGAAGAGTACAAGGTGGGATGAGCAACTAGCTCAATTAACTGGGGCACTTAGGTCATCGGTCAACAGGCAGACTGGATACACTCCTAACAGATTAATGCTGGGACGAGAAGTCAATTTGCCTGCAGACCTGATATTCCCTTCCAGAGCCTTGAAGGAAGATCCACCATCCACTGATCGATATGTCTCTGATCTGGCAAATTCTTTGGAAACTGCACATGAAGTGGCTAGACAACATCTAAAGACCTGTCAGAAGAGGATGAAAAAGGACTACGACCTTCGCCAGCTGGTTCATAGTTATGAAGTCGGAGACGTCGTTTATCTTCTTGATTCCGCTGTAGGAAAAGGCAAATGTAAGAAACTGTGTCCACCCTGGAAAGGTCCTGGAATTATATTGGAGAAACTCTCTCCGTCATTATTTCGGGTCAAGATGGGTACGGCAGTTAAAGTAGTTAACCATGATCGGATTAAGAAATGCATGGATAGAGATTTGCCACAATGGATCAAGAGGTTGAAAGACCAACCAAATGGACTAGTAGAGGCTCTGAAGAGTGCCAAAGGTAATCCAGAGTCTTTATACTGTTTGTGTAAGAAACCAGATGATGGCAAGTTGATGATCCAATGTGGGGAATGCCTTGAATGGTATCACGGAGCCTGTGTTGGAATCACCAGAAAATTAGCCAAACAGTTGGGACAGTACTTGTGCTCCAAGTGTGAGGGGGAACCGTCCCTTTTAAATAAGGATACTAATTAGGTTATTTATTTCAGGTATGGCCGACGGATGGACGCGGAAAGAGTCCCGGCAGGAGCAGGACATAAGAGCCGCTTCTCGGAGGGGACAGCTAGTACCAGGAAAGGAACTGGTAAAGGATTTAGCGGCCAGTAAGAACCTCACCACAGAGGCTGTTGTCTCGGTGATGGAGGACCAATATCGTTTGGCCGTAGACCGACAGTACTGGCACTAGGTAAAGGACACAAGAAGGCAACTAGAATTCTTGTTGGATCGGGCCTCCATCGACAAATTCTTTCCCCTACCATGGAAAGATTCACAGGGTTCGAGGAGACAGAAGAATTCGAAGGTTACAGAAGACAGATCGGAGGAAGGTTTAGTCAAGGATGTACGCCTTCGAACACAGGATCTTCCTGTTATTAGACAGGGTGCCGTGGAAGAAGCAGGGGATATCCGCCCTCATGAGTTAATGGACCAAGACAAGCCTTCTGAAACTGTTCCTAGGCAAGAGCCAAAGTCTGGGAGTAGTTCGGAATGTGCAAGGGATGTCCCCAGGAATACATTGGAGTCAGGGGACCAACATCCCCAGATACCAGAAACAGAAGCTGTCCCGAGGGAAGAGCCAAGGTCTCAGGATAGGCAAAGATACTATAGGGATAAATCGAGGCACCCATTGGAATCCAGGGAAGAACATCCGCAAGTGGAAGCTATTCCGAGGCAAGAGCAAAGGTCTTGGCGTAGTTCAAGATACAGAAGTAAGACCTCACAGCACGCTATGGAATTCAGGGATAAACCACCTAGACATGGGATTAAGAAAGCGGCTTCACCCAAACTCGACAAATACAGTTCCTTCGACATAGAAAAGGGTTTGGAAGACAGAAAACAGAGAGCTTTGGAAGAATACCTAAGAACTTCCCGGGCCCTAGAGATTCTAAGAGCAGACGGCCGCAGAGAATCTCAGTCGACATCTCGAGATAGGGAAAGACAAAGGTTTCCGAGGCGTTCCAGGTCTCCGGAGATTAAGACAACGTCCTGGAAGAACAGGTCCGAGGGTCGCAGAGAATTACAGTCAACTTCTCGATATAGGGAAAGGCAAAGGTCTCCAAGATGCTCCAGGTCCCCGGAGACTCAAACCAAATACCGAAAAACCACGATGCATCCAACGGCTGAAGGGAATAAAAACAGGCAAGAGACGTCGACGCAGGTTATTCATGCCGTTCCTAGGCAAGAGCCAAAGTCTGGGGAGGGTGTGAAAAACCTGAATGTGGAGGTGGAAGGGACAAGACGCATGGTGACCACCGACAGAAAAAGGAAAATGTCCAGCGAAATTGATCCTCCCTCCAAGAAAGTTAAGCGAAACAAATGCCCAGTCGCAGATTGTAAAGCAGAGGCTCGAAGGCTGAAAAGACATGTTCAGAGTAGGCACATTCCAGCCATTTTTCATGACCTAGAGACTCCGGAGATGCTAGATAACCATGATTTCCAGGCGAGGAGATTACAGGCCCTACAGCTCCTTGCAGAGCAAGTTATGGTGCAGCTCGAACATCCAACTCCAGAATCTTTGAGAAGAATGGTGAACCACAATCTACTGGTAGATGTCTCCTCTGAAATCACGCCTACCACTCAGGATGCTATGAGAAGGCTGTGCAAGTTCGCTGGATGGGAAAACCCGGAGGAATTCACACTGAACCCGATTAACTCTCCGGCGGGATTAATACACTGGCGACCCATGGCTTTCATCATGGATCATCTAAGCCCGAGGGAATCGGATTCCATGTTCCAGAGGTTTGGACCCGAGTCTAGGGGGGTAGAAAGGCCAGAAAACAGACGATCAACAGCTACTGCAACGGTAACAACCTCGTTTTTGCAGGCAGATGAAAACGCAGCTAGGGGCTCTGCAATTAAAGCTAGCCCTGTGCTACTAGAGAATGAACCCGCAACGGAGACAGGAGAACGTGGCTGTGCAATAGAGGCTAGCTTGTCTACAGAGGAACCCATGGATGTGGGAGTCATAAGGGAAAGGGAAGGAATATTAACCTCTCCGATTCAAGTAACTCCGGCGGGGACGGCAAACCTAGTGGCGCAACGTCCGTTATTCATAGTCGAAAATGAGGATAGGCAGCAAGTTCCAACCTGTTCGTTGAAGGCGTTTCGGGTTGATAAAGAAAAAGGACTAATGAGATTGATGGTTATCAGTCCAGACCGAACCACGGAATTGGATTACCAGGGCACTCCAAGTCCAGGTAATTTTAGAAGTCCAATTAGAGCGGAGGAAGAAGCTCTGTTACAGTCAGATACTGAGAAGACCATCCCATCCCCCAACCCTGACATGTCAACTGGGCGGAAGTCATACTCGGATGCCTTACAGACTAAGCCCGCTGTGGGAATAGTGAGACCCAGAGAGAGTCCGGTTGGTCCAAAGACAGTTACCCGGGTTGAGAGCCAGACACCATTGTTGGCTTTTGATAGCCACTTCCATGTTGACCGTCTAGGAGTTGCTCTGGGCGCCAACATTTACGACATTGAAGGGTTAACTAGGCGGATCACGGAAGTTAGACCAGAGCATCCAGTTGAACTCGGCGGTGGGGTTGTGATCTACTGTGATCCGGGACACTATGGCCAAGTGGTGCTCACAGCCGATCAGAAGTGGCGAATTGCTGTTGGTTTACACCCAAAAAAGATAGACCGACTGACAGACAGGAAAAAGGTTCAACTGGACGCGCTACTGTCAAACCCCAGAGTGACGGTTCTAGGAGAGATAGGTTTAGATTACAGTACGGGAGCACCAGGAAAAGAGGATCAACAGCAGGCGCTGAGGGATATCCTGAAATACAGTTGCCTCGAAAAGGTGCTCGTCCTTCACATTCGAGGTAATGCTAAAGATCACCTTTCCGAAGAAACCTCTAAGGACTGCTTGGGAATCGTTAAAGAAAAATGTCACCCAGAGCAGAGGATCCACCTACACTGTTTTGTCGGGGGCCTACAGCAGGTTAGGGAATGGAGAGGCGCTTTCCCAGATTGTTACTTCGGTTTTACTGGGAAAACGGCAACCTTTGGGAAGGCTCAACGGGAGGCTTTAAAACGAATTCCGTTGGACCGTCTCCTTATTGAAACTGATGCTCCATATCTGCCGATGCTGAAAGGATTGAGGACCACCACCCCAGCCTATATTGGTGATGTCGCTGCATGTGTAGCTCTAGTCCGACAGGAACCGGTCAACATGGTGATTGGGGCAACTCGGGCTAACGGTGAGAGGCTGTACAGTTACTAGAGGGATTTCTGAGCCAGTGACCCACTCTCCTTGCAAAGGATCAGGTCTTCTAGGATAATTCCAGGATATTTGAATCTGGAATCCCTGGGAGGCAACTTATTTGATAAAACGGGGAGGAGTGTGGTAATATTGGCCTGGGGCGAAAGAGTACCGGTTCGAACCGGGAATTCCCCCAGTTGGTCCCCGGGAATGCGATCTGGGGTTTCCGGTAAACTGGAGAATCACGGGGCTTCCGGTTTCTAGTAGTGTTCAATGCAGACGTATATTTCATGACGGAAGACAATCTGGAGAGTTAATCAACTAATCAACAAGCATCGTCACTTATAGACATAACTGACGGGTGCATCTAAGGTTAGTACTCCAGATTTACTACACATCTTTTATAGTAAATTGTTCAAAATAGAGCCTATATTGCCTATATCGGGGACTACTAAAACTTATAATAAAGGAAACATTTGAACATTTCTAAAAATGATATACATCCCATAAAGATAATTTTAAACATTTATTTCTAATGAGATCCTGTGTATCCGAATTTCAAATACATTTTCATCTATCCGAAAACTATACTACTCGATAACAAATAATTTTCTTCCAAACAGAACAAAGCATCATAAAATGAAAACATGGAATCAATTTATGACCTTATTTTAATAAGATACATGAATTATTATCCCGATGGTAAACAAAATAGTAAATTTAGATATTACCTGATAGTCCATTGGGTTCCGCCATTATTTGGTTTGTGCCTGACCCTTTACATAGTAATAAGGGGAAGGAACTCCAGACTAACACGATGTCAGTGTGTACACACGTTATGTATACACGTCTGCACGTTCTATAGTCAATTAGCAATTAATGCTGAAAGTGTAGCCTTATTTAGTTTGGAGATCGAGCATTATATTATATGCGCCTATATTTTTATAAATTGAACAGTTTGGCAAATAGTGAAAATGTGCTTTTTGAGCATGTTTTGTGTTTGTTTTTACACTCACATTATTCGAAGCAGTTTAAACAACCTCAGAGACATATAAATACACTGTGTTCATATGTCTCTGACAACCCTCAATCATGCAATGTGAAGGGACTAAATCATTGAAACAAAGACCAAAATAATGGATACTGTTTTATCTCCTTTCTTGATAATTTAGTCATTTCTAAAGTGTAAAAAATATTTTATCTTAATATGGCCTATAGTAGAGGGTATTTATGAAAATTAAAGGAATTAAATCCTACAGAAATGATTTTTGGCATGTGTGATATATAGCTTCGAACAAGCTCACATACCAGAATCTACTAAAATCTGCCGGTGCGAAATCCCTTTTTTTGGGGTAAAAAGTTGAAAAAAAACACAAAAACTAAGAATTTTTGGAATCCGTTCATAACTTTTTTTTAAATAATTTCTAAATGTTCAAACTTCAAATATGGTAACAAAAATCCAATATAGTTTTTTGTCATATTATGCCTTATGTCTCATTAAATTATGCATATGTTTAATTTGATGTATTACATTTGTACATACAGATGCAATAAATCAATTCCTTGTGTAAAAAACTAACTAATTTAGCATAATTAAAATAGGTCAGTAAAATTATGAAAAACAAAATGGCGGCAAAAGTCATAAATGTTTGTACTAGATCGCTACGCTTATGGATATTTCCAATATGTTTTAGAATGGATTGTATAGGAACTCATTTACTATTTTTCATTAATCAACTATTTCCTGTGTGATACTGTTTTCGCAGCTCATCCCTCTGCATGTTGCACACGCAGAGCTGCATTCCAGCACAACCTTTCGGCAGCTGTAGGCCTTTGTCCGGCATCCACTCGCGCATGTGCAGCGCAACTTTCAGAATGTGCATAGGAGCTGGTGCTTTGGTCATTGTCACCGGGAATAGTCGACCGTTCACAAGGTCCCAGCCCCAGTCCAATGGATCAAGTGTGGTTCCGTCCCCTTTCCAATATTTGACCTGTAGGTAGACCCGCATACTGTGAAATTGTACTGCATCGCTGGTTGGGGGCAATTGTTTCGGATCAACCAAGATTTAACATTTCGCTACCTTTTCAGAAAATGTGCTGACTCTCAAACTGTCAAATGAATGGCTAGGGTCACCTTTGTACAGGTAAATCATTGCAGTTTCTCCATTCTTCAAAACATCTTCCTTTTGATAATCACTTGGTTGCTTGAGAAATAAATAAGCTGCTTCTCTAAATATGCCACTTTTCTCAAAAGTCTTTAATGCGATGCCTTTTCCCAGGCCATACACTTTGGATGTTGTATCGCAGCCAAGAATAGCATGAAGAAATATAATATTTCTGCACATATCGTTGCCCAGATGATTCTGAAGATGATGAATGTCCCAGTAAACATGTGCTTGATTCATTTTATGTCTTGGTTTGAGATACAATGCCATGGATTGTGGTGATGCCTGGTAACAAAGAAGTACAAGCAGGTCTGTATCATCACCTATCAAAACAGTAGGTCTAGACATTGAGCACTGTACAGCCGTCAAAACAATAAGTAGATCAGCGTCAGCATTTGCATGTTCTGTTTTTATACCAAGCTATGACATCTTGTCTGATAACAAGTAAATGAACATTTGTTTGTTTTTGAAGTTAGCTAGAAAAGTGCTCTTCTTGCCTCTAAATTTACTTGAGCCTGTAAACCTTACTTCAGTGCCTTTACTTCCAGTGGTGCGTCTAACATGCGTGTTGTCTTTGGTACTTGGCCCATTGCCATATCCATCAAAGACTACAATCAAATTAGAAAACCTAGACTTCACAAAGTTGAGGTATGTCTCACAAATTTGGTCATAGGTATGTCCACTTTGCCATGGAATCCATTGTAACAACATTCCACCATCAATTACATGACTCCATTCTTCTGTAGAATCCGGTATTTGCGACCTGGTGATGAACATGTGATTACCCGAACAATTTAGATTACAAATAGCCATTCTAATGAGCTAAAACGGTAGTCTATCGAATACCAACTAGATTTTTCATAACTTTGGAATGGCCTAATTTTGAACACATCGTGACCAATTTCAGAACGTAACTAAAAAATCACCAAAACAACATTCTGGCAAACTAACATTATTCTACTGTCAAAAGATGCAGGGTTGATACATTCTCAAATTTACCCGCACCGTGGTCATCGCAAGCCCTACACCGATATACTGCTTGTTACTTTGCAGGATTTTCCATACGATCGCCACTACAGTGCCATTTGCGCTTTGATTTACTTATGAAGATAAGATTTCACTAAATCAAGAAATAGAAGGCCAAGAAGGTGATATATATTGTGTACAAATACGTATGTGTCTATAGATCGAAGGCCATGCAGGTGATAGATATTGTGTACATATACGTATGTGTCTATAGATCGAAGGCCACGAAGGTGATATATATTGTGTACATATACGCATGTGTCTATAGTTAGAAGGCCAAGAAGGTGATATATATTGTGTACATATATGTATGTGTCTATAGTTAGAAGGCCACGAGGCTGATAGATATTGTGTACATATATGTATGTGTCTATAGTTAGAAGGCCACGAGGCTGATAGATAGTGTGTACATATACGTATGTGTCTATAGTTAGAAGGCCACGAGGCTGATAGATAGTGTGTACATATACGTATGTGTCTATAGTTAGAAGGCCATGAAGGTGATATATATTGTGTACATGTACGTATGTCTCTATATTTAGAAGTACACGAGGCTGATAGCTATTGTGTACATATATATATATGTGTCTATAGTTAGAAGGCCACGAGGCTGATAGCTATTGTGTACATATACGTATGTGTCTATAGATCGAAGGCCATGCAGGTGATATATATTGTGTACATATACGTATGTGTCTATAGATCGAAGGCCACGAAGATGATATATATTGTGTACATATACGTATGTGTCTATAGTTAGAAGGCCACGAGGCTGATAGATAGTGTGTACATATACGTATGTGTCTATAGTTAGAAGGCCATGAAGGTGATATATATTGTGTACATATACGTATGTGTCTATAGTTAGAAGGCCACGAGGCTGATAGCTATTGTGTACATATATATATATGTGTCTATAGTTAGAAGGCCAAGAAGGTGATATACATAGAGTACATATACGTATGTGTCTATAGATCGAAGGCCACGAAGGGGATAGATATTGTGTACATATTCGTATGTGTCTATAGTTAGAAGGCCACGAAGCTGGTATATATTGTGTACATATACGTATGTGTCTATAGTTAGAAGGCCAAGAAGATGATAGACATTGTGTACATATACGTATGTGTCTATAGATCGAAGTCCACGAAGGTGATATATATTGTGTACATATACGTATGTGTCTATAGTTAGAAGGCCATGAAGGTGATATATATTGTGTACATATATGTATGTGTCTATAGTTAGAAGGCCAAGAAGGTGATAGATAGTGTGTACATATACGTATGTGTCTATAGTTAGAAGGCCAAGAAGGTGATAGATAGTGTGTACATATACGTATGTGTCTATAGTAAGAAGGCCACGATGGTGATAGACAGTGTGTACATATACGTATGTGTCTATATATCGAAGGCCATGAAGGTGATATATAGTGTGTACATATACGTATGTGTCTATAGTTAAAAGGCCAAGAAGGTGATAGATATTGTGTACATATACGTATGTGTCTATAGTTAGAAGGCTAAGAAGGTGATTGATAGTGTGTACATATACGTATGTGTCTATAGTTAGAAGACCACGAAGGTGATAGATATTGTGTACATATATGTATGTGTCTATAGTTAGAAGGCCAAGAAGATGATAGATAGTGTGTAAATATACGTATGTGTCTATAGAGCGAACAAACAAGAAGAAAATTAAATTCAGTTTCTTAACCCTTTTGTTAATAAAGCTTGCATATTGTATTGCTGCGTTCAATTATCTGTTTAGATCGTTATTTATATGTAGTTCGATTTCACAATAAAATTATTGTAGTACTCGATATAAACTGTTGAGAGGCTTTAGAATGTGCCTTGCCTTGCGTCCAGTATGCAAGTTTTGTAGCTCACGCTTTGTAACTGTTCGTGCTCGTACCCAAGGTGGACAAGCTGTACTTGCATTGGTGGACTAACCATTTCCCACATAAAACAACTTTACAGCAAACGGCGTCAGAAAGCTGGAAAGGGTTATAAACCCAAATAAGCGCGTTAGCAAGTCCGCACTGATGTATGACATGGTTTAAGTGTTCACTGTTTGCTTTGAGGTCATGGTTTCCTTTATGTTGGTAAAGGTTTGATCCAAGCAACCTTTAGCGCCAATGAGGAACGTCATTACTAGCACTTTAAAAGTTAGCTATGGTATGCCCAATCACGGATCGAACCAAGGTCTCATGCCCAAGTGGCAAACGCTCAAATTACTTTTAAGATTTGCTAACTATGGAAAGGGCTGAAAAAAGTTAAATATAAATTAATATAAATAACAATATATATGTCCCTCACAAATATTTGATTACTGCAGTTAATCAATAATGCAATGCACAGGAAACAAGAGCCATAGATACAACAAAAATGCAGAAAGTCAGGTTGTTTGCAGTATCAGTGTTTCCTCCCGGTTAACCTACTGACCTGTTCACGTATTTAGAGACTGTTATGGCCACAATATGTATATATTAGTTTTCAACAGTTTAATCTGTATTGTTTTTAACTTTTGACCTGGTACAGTTGTAAAGTTCACGTGATAAATGTACAGCGATATTTTTAGATTTACTAGGTATGTATATCTAGTACTTTTTACGAAGCAAAACGAAATCATATCTACGATATATAAGTACTTTGCACGTAATGTAGAACAGCAGTCTCAATTCTAAATTCTTTCTCTCTCGCTTACTTCGTTGCTAATCGAGTTCAGCTCCTTTAACGTATATACAACCTATCACTGCTGTAACTCAGTCGGTAGCGATGCGGTCTGTCAAACCAGGGTTAATGAATTCGCAATCACGCTCGGTCGACATTCTTTCCGACGTTCCTCCAAGCGCAATTTCGTCTTCCACCAATGGTCTGGTTAACAGCCGTTCTTTTCAAAGCAACCAGTAGCTAGGAAAAAGGTGGTGTGTGGAGTACTGGTGTGACAAAATCGGGAAATATATGGGAATGTTAACTGGCCGTCGTGATATAACTGAACTACCATTGAAGAAGATGATAAACGAAAATCAATCCAAAAAATTCTTTGAGAGTGAGGAATTTATCAAGACTATTATATATTGTATTGCCAAATAAAAGTTTTAAAGTAGAAGAACCGATAACTAAAATCGATGCATCAGCTTCAACCGTCTATTAACTAAATGTGTTAGTACCAGTACTACAGGTATTATTAATCTCCACACAAATGCATCAGCTGTAACCGTCTATTAACTAAATGTGTAAGTACCAGTACTACAGGTATTATTTATCTCCACATCGATGCATCAGCTGTAACCGCCTATTAACTAAATGTGTTAGTACCAGTACTACAGGTATTATTTATCTCCACACCGAGATCATCAGCTGTAACCGTCTATTAACTAAATGTGTTAGTATCAGTACTACAGGTATTATTTATCTCCACATCGATGCATCAGCTGTAACCGTCTATTAACTAGATGTGTTAGTACCAGTACTACAGGTATTATTTATCTCCACATCGATGCATCAGCTGTAACCGTCTATTAACTAGATGTGTTAGTACCAGTACTACAGGTATTATTTATATCCACATCGATGCATCAGCTGTAACCGTCTATTAACTAAATGTGTTAGTACCAGTACTACAGGTATTATTTATCTCCACATGAATGCATCAGCTGTAACCGTCTATTAACTAAATGTGTTAGTACCAGTACTACAGGTATTATTTATCTCCACACCGATTCATCAGCTGTAACCGTCTATTAACTAAATGTGTTAGTACTAGTACTAATGGTATTATTTATCTCCACATCGATGCATCAGCTGTAATCGTCTATTAACTAAATGTGTTAGTACCATTACTACATGTATTATTTATCTCCACATCAATACATCAGCTGTAACCGCCTATTAACTAAAAGTGTTAGTATCAGTACTACAGGTATTATTTATCTCCACATCGATGCATCAGCTGTAATCGTCTATTAACTAAATGTGTTAGTACCAATACTACAGGTATTATTTATATCCACATCGATGCATCAGCTGTAACCGTCTATTAACTAAATGTGTTAGTACCAATACTACAGGTATTATTTATCTCCACACCGATGCATCAGCTGTAACCGTCATCGTAAAGACGGGCAACCATATCTCCCTTTTTTTTAAATCGTTGGTTTGATCGAAGGAACAGAGATAATAGTCGATTAACACGGTTCATAATGTCGAATGATATTCGTAGTTATCAAAATGAACCTTTTGAATTTGTAGCAATCTTCAAAATAAATTATTAAATGATAAAAGGTTCATGTTTGTGTTTTGGAACAGTATATATCCAGATCAGCCTGATCAAGATCTACACTGTGTACATATTCTAAACTTATTAGACGATTATGTCAACTTGTGTTGATTCAGGTAGGACGGATCTGACGAACAGGCTGATGGGTGCAGAAATGCCAACTTGTACCTTTTCTCATACACTAGTTCAAATATACTTATCAATGATAAAGATGATGTAGATGGTGTCCTACATTGTCGCCCAATGAGTTCGCATTATTGTCCCCCGCTTTTAGCGAAAGCTGGGGACTATTATTTCTCATTCGTCAGTCCGTCAGTCCGTCAGTCCGTCAGTCCGTCAGTCCGTCAGTCACGCTGTCACAAAAACTTTAACCTTGGTCATAACTTCTGAACCGTAATAGGTACTGCTTTCATATTTCACATGTGTATTCCTTGTGACAACCCCTTTCCATCAATACCAATTTTTTTGACCTTGTGACCTTGACCCTGACGAGTTATGGCCCTTTACCCCTATGTATGACTAAATTCATTTCCGGGCTATTTCTCTGCAACCGCTCTTTGGAATTTTATGAAACTTCATAGGAAGGATCACCACCAAGTGTAGATGCGCATATCGTGTTTGCGTTCCGGTTGGATTATTTTGCACGGAGTTATGGCCCTTTACCCCACCATCAGGCTATGTATGACTAAATTCATTTCCGGGCTATTTCTCTGCAACCGCTTTTTGGAATTTTATGAAACTTCATAGGAAGGATCACCACCAAGTGTAGATGCGCATATCGTGTTTGCGTTCCGGTTGGATTATTTTTCACGGAGTTATGGCCCTTTACTCCACCATCAGGCTATGTATGACTAAATTCATTTCTGGGCTATTTCTCTGCAACCGCTTTTTGGAATTTTATGAAACTTTATAGGAAGGATCACCACCAAGTGTAGATGCGCATATCGTGTTTGCGTTCCGGTTGGATGATTTTTCACGGAGTTTTACCCCACCATCCGGCTATGTATGACTTAATTCATTTCCGGGCTATCTCTCTGCAACCGCTTTTTGGAATTTGATGAAACTTTATAGGAAGGATCACCACCAAGTGTAGATGCGCATATCGTGTTTGCGTTCCGGTTGGATTATTTTTCACGGAGTTATGGCCCTTTACTCCACCATCAGGCTATGTATGACTAAATTCATTTCCGGGCTATTTCTCTGCAACCGCTTTTTGGAATTTTATGAAACTTCATAGGAAGGATCACCACCAAGTGTAGATGCGCATATCGTGTTTGCGTTCCGGTTGGATGATTTTTCACGGAGTTATGGCCCTTACTTCTGAACCGTAATAGGTACTGCTTTCATATTTCACATGTGTATTCCTTGTGACAACCCCTTTCCATCAATACCAATTTTTGTGACCTTGACCCTGGCGGGGGACCATGATTCTCTGAATTTGCTTGTTTAATTATCAGTAACATTTACATTTCAGTAGATACAAGACAAATGTTTGACGCAAAGCATCAAAAAGAAGCCGCAATATTTCGTTACACATGAAGAAATAAAAGACAAGTTCATTAGACATTAGACAAATTAAATGATACACAACATTACAGCATGGTAATGTGTTGATGTCTCGTTTAATCTGTAATTAGTAATATAGATATCGGTATTTGAAGATGTAAGTATTATGTAGGATATTCAACCTGACAGGGTTACAAACTATAGACAATCTCTATAAATGATGGTATGGTAATTGAAAAGTGTTGAAATTACTGACAGGGATACAAACTATAGACAATCTCTATAAATGATGGTATGGTAATTGAAAAGTGTTGAAATTACTGACAGGGTTACAAACTATAGACAATCTCTATAAATGATGGTATGGTAATTGAAAAGTGTTGAAATTACTGACAGGGTTACAAACTATAGACAATCTCTATAAATGATGGTATGGTAATTGAAAAGTGTTGAAATTACTGACAGGGTTACAAACTATAGACAATCTCTATAAATGATGGTATGGTAATTGAAAAGTGTTGAAATTACTGACAGGGTTACAAACTATAGACAATCTCTATAAATGATGGTATGGTAATTGAAAAGTGTTGAAATTACTGACAGGGTTACAAACTATAGACAATCTCTATAAATGATGGTATGGTAATTGAAAAGTGTTGAAATTACTGACAGGGTTACAAACTATAGACAATCTCTATAAATGATGGTATGGTAATTGAAAAGTGTTGAAATTATTGTGGCAAATGCATAAATTGCTCATTTGAGTAATTTCTCCTTTTGCCACAAAGATTTCAAGTATATCTAACCTGACAGGGTCTGTGTTTTAAGCGAATGAGATGATTTAGACTGATCATGGACAGTGACATATAAGACTAATTCTAAAGATAGATGGGCAAGAGGTTATGATAAATTTCAATTTGTGTACCAAAACAAACTTTGACATGATCAAGTACAAAACTTAGAAAATGTCTATAAATGATAATCAGATAAATGAAAAGAGTTGAAATTATTGTTGCATATGGAAATATTTGTCATTATAAGCAATTTCACCTTTTGCCTCAATGATTTCAAAAGTCGTCTGCTGCAGAAGCCCATATATATGTGGGAAAGGGTTAAAACCGTAAATAGAGAAAATAAAGGCAATTAATATTTAGTTCAAATTGTTATTAGAGAGAGTTTCCTGTGGAGATATTAGTACCCAAAACATTCAATGGGTATAAAAGGATGAAAGATAAAGGTGTTAGAAATTACAACACGAGTATACTTCAAAAAAACAACTTTATTCATTTATTATTTCATCAAAATGTCGAACGAGCAAACGTCCTATTTTCGTTTCCGGTTTAAGCAATTACATCAAATAGAAAAGCGAATGAAGCAGATAGGGAAACAAGCAGATTACAATAATAAGAATGTTTTACTATTTTCTAAAGTATATTTTATGCTTGCTCGAATATAACGGATAAGCATACTTTTTATTCGACGCAGTGACGTTATACGAAAACAAGATGAATCAGAGACATATACACACACATGTATTAATATGTCTCTGGATGAATGAAGGCGATATTTAGCGTTGTCTGGAGTCCTTCCCCTAATTACTTCGTTACTAGCATAGGAAGTCGGGCGCCTATTTTTGGTTCCCGGTTTGAGATACTATTAAAATTATAAAGCGAATGAGATTAATATACTTAATAAGTACAAATTAAAATACGGATATTTTGTCACACTAGCATGTCTATAAATCTCTCCTTGTGCTAAATTTCAAGGCATTCCTACTGGAAGCTTCCAATAATTGATCGATTGATTGATTGATTGGGGCTTAACACCCGTTTCCAACAATTGTTCAGTCATATCACGGCGGTCAGTTCACATACTCATGTGTTTCTTAGCTTTCTCACACCAGAACTCCACACAAAAATCTTTCCAAGCAACTAGCTGCTTTCCCACATAGACTGTTAGCCCATTGGTAAAAGACGAATGACGCTTGTCACAGTGACTTTTATCAAACGTCGGAAAGAATGTTGGCCGAGCTGGGATTCGAACTCATAACCCCTTGATTGACAGCTCGCTTAGTTACCGACTGAGCTTCCGTGGCTCGCCACAATACATATAAAAAGAAAGACAGAACAAACAAAACATCATCACTTTAGGTTAGACTGACGTTGATATTTTAATAGGTCCTACCTATATGCACACAGAGTATACACAGTAATACAAAGGCGTGTACTGACAGAGGCAGACAGAGACAGAGACTTGCAAACATACATATAGACATACAGACATACAGACAGAGACACTCATAACTGTTGCTACTATGTTTTGAAAAGATAGATCAGTTCCAGGAAATGGTTCAAGTTAAAGTATATGTTCAAATTATCGATATGTTCGAATTATCGCGAGTCCACTGTACTAGAATTTGGTTTCTTTGCTAATACGCTTATTATACATATATCGTTCTAGTTCTTATTTCATTGAAATATGCCTAAACATACAAAAGAATACAAAAGCATTCTGATCTTTTAAATTATTTCATTTTTTAAGACTGCGAAAATTAGATAGATAGATAAACGCAAAAATTAAAAGATTTGATTTCTTTTGTATTCTTAAATTTAGGCATATTTCAATGAAATAGAACCTTGAAAGATAGATATTTTCTTTTCTAGTGAAAATGATGTTGAAGAAAGAAAGAGCATCTATTTCTGCACCCATATGGCAATCTCTCTGATAATAATCCAGTGTTTTTGATCTTGGGTGACTCGAATTTGAAGGCACTTTGCTGTAAACAACCCCATCTTAGAGTTCACGTCCGTAATGTTCGCGACTCCATTAATAAACTGACCTATTACAACATAATCCTTGCAGAACGGATGGTCTTTTGAGTCCCCAATGATAGTACTCGCTTCCACTACACCAACATTAATGACGTCACTTTTATGCTCAGTGGTTCCCGTTTCAACAATAACTTTATCTAATAATTGCGGGGTTTTAAACATGATGGTAAAAACGTCACCTTTTTTTGCTGACGAACTGCTCCAAAAGTAACCGGACATGTTTGAGTAAGCCATGGCTGGAGGAAAATCTGAATAAACAGTCAGTGTTGTATAAAGTTCGGCTTTGGGATTGTCCGAACTATATTTTTTACTAGGAAGATGGAAAAAATTGTCTTTTAAACGTTGTATTTTATCAGAAAGACTAGAATGGTAACCGATATGCTGGAACAGCGTCGGCTTTCGTATGAGTCTCTTACCTTGGCCTTTAAGCATGTTATAATACAGATATGTAAAGTCTACAGGCTGCGTTTCACTAAATATTTTAAACATCTGGACAAGGCTTTCTACATCTCTCGAATGATACAATTTGCCAATGAATCCCAATTCAGAAAACTCGAGGCAAATCCATTTGTCGTCTGTTTGCTTCTTTATGTAGTCCTCGATCGAATTCAGATATACTTCCGCGGTGATGACGTCATCTTCCATTTGCATATAATATTCCGACAGATCCTTACTATACTCCATTATGTACGAATAGTCGTAGTTCTGTTTGGTCCTCCAGTACCAGTACTTATTTGACGTTAACGATCCCGTAAACCTGGAATAATACTCATCAGGGGCACGTATCACGTGTAAAGTACCCATATCAAAGTACTTCGAGTAGTGCGCTTTAAGTTGTTTTTCCATGTCGTTTTTCCATTCAGTTTTGTTGAAGTCAGCCAAAAAGACAATGATGTATATTTTCCCCAGTTGCTCGTCACTTGTTTCGTTTAGTATTGACTCAAGCATGCTGGGAAAGTAGCTTCCGTCTCGCCTCTGAATCGTTGGTATTCCAATAGTAAGCCAGCCTGGAAACGTAGACGAAAAGAGTTAAACCGTGTCAACCCTTTCCTACATGCAGACGCATTTTGACGTATCTGCAGCAGACGACTTTTGTAAGCATCGTCATAAATGAATCGCTTATGATGAGAATCTTCTCCTTTTGTCACAATCATTGCAACTCTCAATCTATTTGTATGCGTTCATTATTGTAAATGTTCCATATTTAGCCGACTATTTTTTTTTTATTTGCAGTATGTTGGAAAGGCTTAATTCTTACCGATGTATTCCTGCAAATGGTAACGTACTTATAATCACTCATGATTCTAACACACACAGATGGATTAGTTATTGATACAAACTCATTAAAGAGTATCGAACACTGTAGACCAAGATCAGACTTCACGACTGTGCAGGCTTATGACACGCCGTTTGCATTATTACTTCGAGAACCTAGACTGATCTTAATCTACAGTAAATTTACTTGAAGGAGTTGCATCGTATTAAAATTATGTTTTTTATTTGCAGTATAAGGTGTAAAATAGATGATAATTTGAAATATTATACCTGAAAGAAAAAACCATTACATTTATAGCAGGAGTTATGTAACAATAACATTTGCGTTAGCCGTACTTAACTACATAAACCTCAGCTAGAATACAACCTAATCAAAGACCAGTCTGAACATTTTGCAGTCTTATCTTGGTATTCTACGGTCTCTCCTTATGCCCCTATTCCACACGGACCACGAATTGTAAATTTAAGGATTCGTGAGGATTCGTGGAATTTTGCAAATGTTCTGGTCCAATTCGTGACGCTCTACGATCCAGTTACGATACAAGTACGATAGAGTGACGAATATTCGTCGGATTCGGCTGGATTCGCACGAATATTGACAAGAATCCACTACGATTTACAAGAATATATTACGAAGAATGCACGAACGTTAGGAATCAGTTGAATAAAAATAAATTCGTGACTATTCTTGACAATTCTTTGGATTTTCCCTCAAGATAGGTATTAAAAGTCCATCAGCCCTGCTTGGGTGTATTCGTGGGATTCGTGACAGGTTTGTAGCCGATTCGTGGTCTAGCCACGAATTCACGAATCCCTGAATGAGTTAAGAATACCTACGAATGCCTACGAATCTATTACGACGCAGTTACGATGCCTAAGAACGCACTACGAATTGGTAACGAATTAACTACGATTTTTTTTGGAATTGGGACTTCGTGGCCAACACTTTGAACAGTTCAAAACTTTTGCCACGAATTCCCGATTGCTCAAAAATTGCAAAAACTGACTACGAATCAGTTAAGAAATTCACGAACTTATTACGATTCAACTACGAATCCTAAAATGTATCAATGCGTGGCGATTCGTGGGATTCGTGGTCTGTGTGGAATAGGGGCATTATGGCCCTATTCCACTACGACCACGAATCCCACGAATCACCAAAAGTGGCTAAATTTTAGGATTCGGGAGGATTCGTGATATTTTGCAAATTTTCTGGTCTAATTCGTGACGATTCATTTACGATACATATATTTGGTTCGGCTGGAGTCCCGCGAGAATTGACTACGATGTATAAGAATCTATTACGAATACTGCCCGGACGTTAGGAATCAGTTACGACTACGCTAAGAACACACCGAATGCATGTACGAATCAGGTACGAATACATATTCTGTGGGATTACCTACGAATCGATTACGTTTCAGTTACGATGCCCAAGAACGCACTACGAAGTTGTTACGAATAAGCTACGATTTTTTTAATCGTGGAGTTCGGGGCCAAAACTTTGAACAGTTCAAAACTTTTGTCACGAATTCCCGATCGCTCAAGAATTGCAAGAACCGACTACGAATATATACGAATGAGTTAAGAACTTCGCGAAATGATTACGATCCATCTACGAATCCTAAAATTTAGCTATTTTTGGTGATTCGTGGGATTCGTGGTCGTAGTGGAATAGGGCCATTAGGTAGCAAAAATACCAACCTATAAATCTAAAAGAAATTGTAAGGAAGAACAAATTGTAAAGCTACGAGTCGTAGAAAATACATTGGGATTATAGATGAAGGAATCCAATTATTTATTGATTCCAAAATCTATAAAAGGAAGCTTTTATGACGTGAATTGATAGGAAGTATCAATTATTAACTTTTCTCATATCAATTCATTTTATTCATTTATTAAGTAATAAGTGCATGATACTTCTTACAATAACATAAATGTAATGGAAAGACAAAAAAAGTCTTTAAATTGGGCAAGAAGCCTGAAAAAATAAGTATAAGATAAAATACAACATCTGAAGCAGATGGTATTTGACGGATCTACAGCAAACTGCTTTTGAAAACAATGTTGCAAACTCAGAATTACATAATAAACAATAAGCAATAAGCAATGTCTCCTGGTGTCACAGTGTTGTCCACTCTATTCAATGATAATTCTTTCATTTTGAGATTTGGCATATGTTTGTCTATATGTTTCAAAAGTCGTCTGCTGCAGAATATGTGAAATGTGACAAAGGGTAAAATATAATTCTTAATCATCCTATTGTTTAAACATAATAAGCGAGTCGCTTTCAACGACATTGAAGCATCATTAATATAATCATCATATTGCGGCCAGTTATCTTTTAAGTCATTGGGTGAAAACAAATCGGGGCAGCAGTTATAGGGGTATTTTTCATCAGAAAGTATATTCTTCTTTCCTAAATGTAGATCGACAGTTACAGAAATGCATGACACGACTCATATTACGTGTTTTTTTTCCAATATACTTACGTTTATTGGGCGTATTTTGGTTGGCTGTTGTTGAAAGATCCCTGCTCGTATATCCCGACTCAATCTGAAACACATCATTGTCTTTATCCAAAGCATATTAGCGCTTAAAAATGATCTTCATGCATACCAATACAACATTTTGGGAAATGAAGTATCTATCATGTTACTTGACTTCATTATACTTACTGTTCTTGTAATATATGTATATAACTACCAGAATGTAAATATTCTGTAGCATTTATGCCAACATGTTAAGGTTTGTTTTCAAAAATACAAAAATACAACAGTAATCACCTCACTGAGGGCTCTAGATCAATTCGCAGATAAACAGGGGATGTTTAAAAAAAGCAGACATATGGTAATATTTGCACAGCGGTAAGTTATTTGTCAATGAAACAGGTCACAGAAACAACGCTGCCCAATAGCCGAAATCACTTATATGTTTATAAATTTGTAACTGTCTATTTCCATGTGCAAAGTAACAGTCTTAACTTGATGTCGAGTATTTGCGGAGCTATTATGCCTTCAAACATGAATAGTGTAAATTAAGTGATAAATCTGCAAAAGTAAATTATGTTCATGCTGAGTAAAAGAACATTGCGTGTAAAGGAGAAATTGCTCGTTTTATGCAATATCCCTTTCCCAAAATGTTTCAAAGATTGTCTGCCACAGAGCTGCCAAAAAAAATCATCTGTATAAGAGAAAAGGGTTAATAACGATTCCGATAACCTAAATAAGTCAAAGGATGCGTTTTCCTGGTCCTACACACAAAATCGTCCGTTTCCATATGGCGTAGTTCATACCCGGCCGGGTAGCTCAATTGGTAGCGTATCTGACTCGTGATCTGGAGGTCACGGGTTCGATACCCGGTTGCGGCGACATTCGGGCGATGTTTTCCATTGCCTCTCACCTCTGATCTATGTGAGAAAGTAGTCAGTGGCTTCGAAAGAATGTTGTGTAAGTACTGGTGTGGGAAAGCCAGGAAAACATAGGTAGGTGCACTGACCGCCGTGATATGACCAAAGCTGTTGAAAGCGGCGTTAAACTCCAAACAAATCATATTAACTGAATATGAGCCGGTTGTTCGTCCTTATGGTTTACGAGCATTCTGTATCCATTCTCATCGGTGTGTACCGTCGCTTTCTAATTAGTAATTACCTATCAGTCCTCTGACAGCAGAACATTCGTAATATTATAGCACATTACCGAGTGAAGTTATTACATCATAGGAAACTAATATACAGCTGTAAGAAAATGGGACCAAAACTAGGGCAATGATAATCTAATATATTATCATTATACTAATTAGGCAGTATCATACCACGATTCGTCCTGATAATCTAATAAACAAAACATATGTATCTTATGTATTTATTTTCCTTTGAGGCACAAGGGAAAATATGCTCACAATAGAACATCATATACCAACCTGATCAAATAATCTGTTGTTTTTGTTGATACCATTGGCTAAAGATATTCCTCGTCTTTCGACATCTGAGAAATATATGAAATAAGACTTTTATACAGAAATGGTAAAGGCGTGATTATTTAATCAAAGCGCTGAAAGCACTCATTGGGCATATGTAAGTTGAAAATATATGGCATAGTTGATATGAGCAAGTATGGCTCGAACAATGCACAATCGGCCTGTATACAAACAAAAATAATTGTAGCACCACACTTTGCCTGCCAGTAACCAAAACCTTTTTATCAAAGTTTGAGGCTTCACTCTTATAGCCATGAGTAATGCATGATGGACACAAAGATGGAAAAGACTGCAGAGCACAAAGTCTTTATAATGATACTTCCAGTTCAGAGGACACTTAAGAGCAGCACTAAATAAAGAAATAATTATGATAATTGACAGCATAATATCAACAGAAGAATGCATCTTCTATGAATTCATGGATATATTATTGATAATTATCCACACTACTTTCTTTTCGTGACACCAGTATTTACGCCTTGAATGTTTCTGATCACCATCCACAACATAACATCATTTGAATAAGCCCATACTTCGATATTTGCCTCGGACGATAATTTAGTGTGAAACAGATGGCAACCAATCAAAGACTATAATTTCGCTGATGAAGACACGAGTTAATCACGGTTGCGGCCTTAAGCCGACTTTTCGAAACTCATGCTAGGAATGTGATTGGGGCGAAAATCACCAAACCACGCCGACTTTTCGAAACTCATGCTAGGAATGTGATTGGGGCGAAAATCACCAAACCACGCATTTTAGAGAAAAATAGTTCATCATGAATTCAACAAAACCACATTTAAACTGTTAAGATCACCTGAAAGAGAGCATTACAATGTTGTTGGAACATCAGTGAAAACCGTAAGGCGTGAGTATTCCAATATAATTTTAACGAATGCTTAGAAATTAATGCGCCGAGAGGTCAAATATGGTAGCTTATTAACATATTCGCGAAGTGTAACGGAATAGTACGACTATGTTCGAGTATTTACGGAGATTGTCCAATTCAGTTTAAATATATTTAGTAGTGGAACGGAATAGTACGACAATGTTCGATTATTTACGGAGGTTGTCCAATTCAGTTTAAATATATTAAGTTGCCATTGTGAAACAAATCATCATGCCTGATTTTACCATTATGGTTTCGCATTTTATATATTATTTTATAATCTGCAATTTCATATTCCATAATATATATTTTACAAACAAAAAAATAAGTTTGCGAATTTCCCGGAAAATTATGACGAATCATACATAGTAAAGAAAGAAGTCACAAGTGGATTTGTTAACCCTTTGCTCCATAATACCACATGTCATTGCACCCAATAAAGCAGGCATTTGAAAACAGTGGAGGCGGAGTTCAGATTGCTCGTAACGAGCAGCCTGAACTCTTCCTTCAATGTATTCTACTATGTCAGTAAATGAAAACACAATTCACCCATTACTGATAAGTGGTGAATTCCTGCTTTCAATTTGATGAGTCCAAGAAAAATGCTTATGGAGCAAAGGGTTAAATATTTGTCATATTTGTCAAAACAAGGTCACTTGCACGAAGCATAGTAATAGTATATCTGGTCTTCGGTCAATCATGTAGTGCATAACGCCATATGGTGCATTTTCCGCGTGTCTAATATTGAACACTTTGTTCCAGAAATACACATTTGAACAGAACATCGTTACAAAACGGGGAAAAGCAGAGTTCAGAATGCTCATAATGAGCCATATGATCTCTCCATGCACCGTTTCCACACTGTAAATGGTGGCCCAATTCACCCATAACTGATAAGTGATGAATTAATGTCACTTAATTCTTTTTGAATGAGTAGGGGTATGACAATGATTGTGGAGCAAAGTGTTTAACTCTTTGCTCAATAAGCATTTGCTTTGACTCTTTCAATTTGAAAGTATATATAATTCCTCACTTATAAGTTATGTGTGAGTTACGCTCATATTTACGGAAGATTTCAGATTGCTCATTACGAGCAATCAGAACTCTTCCTACTCTGTTTTCAAATGCCTGCTCTACATTGGCTGCAGGGAAATGCAGTATTTAGTAGTAAAGGGTAGTATAACGTTCTCGTATACTCCGAAATTTACGAGATAGATATATATATTTGAATTTATTATTCTTTCTATAGCTTTGATCTATTTGTGTATGTAAACATATTTTTTAAATTTTCCTTATTGTATTTCCTTGTTTTATTACTAGAAATAATTATTTTCTTTGTTTTTATTATTCATTATAACTATATTTCGTAAAGATCATCAAACAGCTGGACGGAAATAGTGTAAACAAAATATCATCATCATAAACATAATAATCATCCTCATCATCATCACTATACTGTGTCCTCGACTGCATGGATGTGTAGGCTTTAATACGTCGTTATACATGTGTATGCCACATTTATACCTACGCAGGTAAATTTAAAATCACGAAAATTAAGGACATTGTGTGATTTACAATTAACGTAGATCAAACATAAAATGCTAAAATAAAAATATGTAATCCATTACAACTCATTCAACGCTACTGTTAAACCACTAACTTTGCCTTCGAACTGATGGTGTGTCTGGAATTTACTTATAACAAAACGGACGCATTTTTTATGCTCATCCCTATTTTTGATAATAGAACAATCCATGACCTTTCGTCATTGCTCACATTTCGGATTGGATCTAAAGTAATGCATTTCTGGCCTGATGGTGTGTCTGGAATTTACTTATAACAAAACGGGCGCATTTTTTATGCTCATCCCTACTTTTGATGATAGAACAATCCATGACCTTTCGTCATTGCTCACATTTCGGATTGGATCTAAAGTAATGCATTTCTGGCCTGTGGCTTTAGCTCCTGGTCATAGTAGTAATACCATTTTTTTCGGAGTTAACACCAAACAACGCATTTTAGGTTGAGACTGCGCGAGAAAAATAGTTCATGGATTCAACAGATTTAGCGGGGGCCCATAGGGCCCGTGCATGACTCCCCTATCCCACGAAAGAAGAAACGTGAAATATACAGTGGCGGATTAACCGGGGCCGTAGTGACCGTGCCCGACTCCCCCCACCCCACGACACCCCGACCCGGTCGGGCATCATACATATCTGGCGAGCGCCGGACCAAACTTCGCCGCTCAGAGCCCGGCCGGTCATCGGGTAGACATTGACCGGGAAAATGCGGCGTCTGACCGACCATCCAATGTGTCTCGTAGGTTATACAAGTCTGGTCATCGCATCATTAATCAGATTCCAGTCGCGCTCTTCACAGAAGGTAGCAATTTAACACACAGTTTGTCACAAAAGTGTCAGAGTTACATTACTACAAGATGCCATTACTAGAAGGGAGGACTGAAGGAGAAGGATAGGGCAGTACCCAAAAGAGAGGGAGAGTGTTAGTAAAGCGAATGAGACCTCTCCTCTTCAGTCACCAATGCACCAATAACTAAGTTGTAGAGGTAGCGTGCAAACGCAAACCACTCCTTCAATCGTGCTGTGCAGGTGCCCGCAAGTGATGTGGAGGTATCAACGGCATTTTCGTTAGAATGCTTGTCTTAATGATATCTAATTCAAGTTCGAATATTGGTCATATTGGGTCAGAAACTAGGTCAATAAGCCAAATTGAAGGGAAATCTTGTTAACATAATGGAGGCTGCATTTTTAACTTGAGCATGTTAAAACTGTATCAGTATGTTTGTCTTGATGATATGTAGGCTAAGTTTGAATATTGGTCATGTCTGTTAAAAAACTAGTTGACTAGACAAAATTGAAGGAAAATCTTGTCAACACTGTAGAGGCCACGTTTTTTAAAATTTGGTCAGAATGTTTATCTTAATGATATCTAGTCCATCTTCGAATAAGGGTCATATCGGGTAAACAAAAATAGGTCACTAGGCCAAATGAAGGAAAATCTTGATAACACACTGGATGTTGCATTATGAATCTTTGTCAAAATAATTGTCTTGATGAGTTTTGCATATTTCAAACACTTTCTCCCAGTCTAGTACATGGTTTAGAGAACTATTTCAACTTGATGGAATGTGAAATAACATTGATATATTTCTCAATATAATAATGCAGAAACATAAAAAATATTCTGCCTAAACCTGCTGTCAAATTTCCCTTTGATTCTTCATGTCTTAAAGGTGTATACTTGTGAGCTCTTGCACTCAGATGAGTGATATAGTGCCAACAATGTCCTTCTGTTTTTAAATTGGCAGTTTAATAAAATTTACTATTTTTGACATGATCTTTTAACTTCTTGACAATAAATACATAAACATAAGCTGCAATTATTATTTCCTTTATCCCTTCCCCTCACAGTTACATGATATTTCCATGTATCTAGTACTTACGGTACCCATGGTGCATTGCTTGTATATTTGTTATGTATACACCTTTTCAGATCACCTGGACATGACGGCTCAATGTGATCTATTGGGAACACAATCTGTTATTGTCCAATGTAAACTTTTGGTCAAACAACAATGATGTTCTAACAGATCTAACATGGCAACACACGGGGAAACCCTTTGAAAAAGTTCTTGTCAGAAACTACTGGCCCAGTTTTGAAACATTTTCACAGGTTGCATAATCTGTTGGGATTCATTAAAACATGGTCCCCTTTCAAATGTATGCCAAGAAGTGGATTGTATTCAATGCATAACTTTGATGCTATGGCAAATATCGCAAACGTTTCTTTTCGGAAACTACTTTTGAATTGTAAATTTCGCCGAAATGTTCCTTCTCTGTTCATCTAACACGTTTGCTCAAGCTGGTGCAAATCCTCCAAAAACAAAACTGTGGATTTGGGCTGGTTTTCTTCCAGTGCTAAAGTGATATAGAAAAATCTACTTGTCTGAAAACTGAAGTTACTGCTTTCGATATAACTTGGTTTGACCCTCAGTTGGGTATGTTCTAGCAGTTGCTATTGGCAGGGGTCCAAGCATGGTTCCTTTTGTTTTATGTAAATTATTTGTTTATGTTTCATTTCCAGTTCAGTTTATTGCATTTGTGCAGAATTTAAATTGCCCATTTAATCAGCATGAAACCTTGTCGTACTATTTGTTTCTCATGTACTTTGGGCCTTGTTCAAAACTGTCCAATATGCTCAATTTAGGTCATTTGTCAAAGCATTATAATGGGGACTAGTTGACCATGGTGCATTTTTCACACACATTCTACATAACCCTGTGTTCCATACATCACCTTAGCTGTCAATGCGCCGTAGAACACTATACATTCCATAAATACACATTTTCCCAATCCCTTACCAGCACGCTATTCAAAATGGTCTTCTAATGGTTCAGAGTGCTCTTATCTTTCTGAACTCTTACTCCACTATTTTCCACTCTGTCCGTAAAAGAGGACCAAAATCAATTCATAACTGATATATGATGAATTACTGCTTTCAATATGTAGGAGTAACACATGCTTATGGAGTGCAGCATATTGCTCTTTGTGAAACTTCTTATTTTCCATTCATTCACCTTGTCCTGTTACTAGTTTTAATTAATAGTGTATGTCTTTTAATGTGTTGCTGGATCCAATTGCATACGAATGTTTTTGTTTTCCAAATACTACACTAAGTTACACGTATCACTTTCAACCACAACTGTGGTCATCCTTAAACATGAAATTATGTATTCAATATACTAGTTGTTGTTTTATTCCTGTTACCTAAGTTTTTTCGGCGATAGCTGTTTAACCTCAGTTTTGACCTAGATATTAAACAAATGATCTTGATTGTAGACCAATCAAATGTTATATCTAATGAATAATGTCGAAGAAATAAAGGAAATGAAACCTTTTACTTGTTTCATAGTTAGAGTGGCGATCCTACGAGAGGCACTCATAAGATGTTTAAAAATGAATGTTCTGCATATTAACTTTTAATTGTTTTCCTTAAGAAATAAATTTCAGTGAAAAAGATCAGTGATAACGTACGAAATATAATATTTAAGAGCAAAATATTAATTATTTTTGAAACATGATAAGTTTTCAGTTAGTTATCGTCAATTGAAACTTATACACCTCTTGGGAGCCTCGCGTAATCTCCAGTCATGTGGTGTATTCTCGGCATTGATAATCTGTTGATAGAAACTGAAGCTGGATGGAGATGGCCGATTAGCCTTTGGTAAACACATAGGTCCTTTCTGATATTCAAGTCAAATAATATGCGCATGTTCCATTTCTAAGTGTTTTCTTATATTGATCGCCGTTTATCTTTTTTAAAGATATATTTTGTTTTAGAGCATGTTAGAGTTAGAGACGTGTTAGTTTGTTTGTTTGGTGTTTTGTGTTTAACGCCGTTTTCAACAATTTTCTAGATTTATCACGGCGTTTCCTGTGTAAGCTACCAGTTGTGTTTGTATGTTTGTGTTTTACGTCGCGTTCAACTATGTATCAGGCATATCACGGCGTTTCATGGGTAAGTTACCATTACTTCTAATCCATTTATCATATGTGTTCGTTTGTATGGTGAACGCCGCTTCCATCAATGTTGAAGAAATATCACGTCGTTTTCAGATTTAATTACCAGTGATACTGGTCCATCTCGGTATGCTAAACCCACCATCCAAGGAGGGGACACCATTTTTGATACAGTTCTAAACGCATTTAGTATGTATGTACCGACCGATTATCGAACCCCGACCTCCCGCGCCCGATGGTACATTTAAGGCAAATAAGTATTGATCTATCTTTAAGACACACCATGTATCTATGGTCAGATAAGGGGAGTATTTAAAATTCCAAAACCCTTATTTGACACTTTTATCCTATGTTGTGGGTACTTAAAATAATCGCCTCACTGAGACGATTCTTTTGAGTACCCACAGCAAAGGGTTTGGTTGAGTAATAAGAGAGATAGTGTTCTGAAAAGACCAGTTACTACTCCTTAAATAGTCCTCTGTATGTTAGAAAATAACTTACAAAACATATTCCGGAACAGGATCACAAGCTGGTACAGCAACATTGCTGATATAATAATCCCAACGAGCTTTGTAAATCGTGACGTCATATCCGCTAGAAAACTTCTGTTGCCTTATATGTGTTCGCAGTGTCCCTCCCTGCTTGTATTGAGGAAACGAAAATAAAATCTTGAATTCAATGTAATAAATAGCAAGTGCATTAAGTAATATAACAGTAAGTTAAATGTTGATATGAAAGTCCTTTCCCACGTTGATTAATTCTGCTGCAGACGAGTTTGAAAACATTTAGACAAAAATATGAAACTCTCTATAAATGAAAGAACACTTATTGATTAAAGTTATGTGCACTTTTTCCCTTTGTCATAACGTGTTTTAAAAGTCGTCTGCGAAGCGTCGGAAAGCATCTGCAATTGGAAAATGGTAAATTAAACTACTCGATTATAGTATTGATCATAGCTTGTTAGACACATGTAGATTATCAACATAATAAGTATCAAAAGAAGAGAGAAAAAGATATATATATATATATATAAGATCTGACATGAGTTGTCATTTGATATCAAGTTTTATTAAACGAGTTCAAGAAATGTGTTATTAAGCGAGCCTTTGGCGAGCTTAAAAAACAATTTCTTTTGACGACTTTAATAACACTTTATGAAATGACAACGAATGTCAGATTCTTTTTATCACATGGCGAAACACAAAAAGAAAATCGTTTTTTCGCTGTCAGAAAATAGTCCAAACATGTAATACTTAATAGAATGTTAACTAATCACACACAAAGATATTTTTAAGACCAATACGGGTCCCTTTACGTCGTCCATCTGTCGTGACGTTTATGTTTACCGGATACACGTTAGCAGCCATTTTGTAAACATTCGCGGATGAATACACAAATAGTGATTCGGTCATGTTATATTACACATGTCACACATAAAGAAATACGTAATGGGTATATTACATCGGATACAAGCATTGCCATGTGATAAATATATATATTTATATACATGTATATGTGTATGCCACGGTCCAGTGATCCAGTGATAATAACGCCTGCGGTAGATGTTCCACCCATCTGAACATTAGTGTTAATCGTAGGTAAATCACAGGTATATTTGTGTTAAAAATCTTTATTTACGACGTCACTTAAACCGTTTACCAGATATGATATTTTAAGAGTCGGCCGTGAAGATTTTTCAGGTGAAAAGTGCAGAACCTTACAAACAGTACTTATAATTTTGATACAGAAGTAAAAACACTCTGAAAATCCCTAACCTTTTCCCACCTGCAGACGCATTTTGGTGCAATAGCAGCAGACGACTTTTGAAAACATTGTGGCTAAAGTTGAAATTGCTCATGATGACCAACTTCTCCTTTGGCAACACTGTTTTCAATTTTATTTAACAATTAAGCTATCTGTTATGGAGATTTTTCAGGTTTTCGTCATTATGTTTTCAGTCTGCTTATTAATTAGATAGATAATTTTAATGACGTAAACTACATAGTTTCTAGTCAAACAACACATCATATTACTATATACAATACAAAAAAAACATATTATTAATTACAAATACATGAAATATACACAAAAACGAATGTTTATCATTCAAAATAGAAGAAAATAAAAACTAAATAATAATTATAAAAGCAAATATGAAAATAATAATAGTAGGAAAGTATTTCCACAAATTAAGTCAATTCGCTTGACCTCCTTGGTGTAATAGGAGTATTCTCTTAAGTCTTAAGTTTATCTTACATTATCAATTGTTAAAGAATATTATTAATTAAACTACTTCTCCGGGTAAAGGCTTCCTTGATATATTTTGCAAGGTGTAACAGTTTTTTCTTATTATTGCTGTTTAGTAATTTAATAAATTTGTACATGTTTGGACGAATGGTGAAATAACGCTTAAAGTGGATAGCTCTAATATCTGAGTATGACGGACACACTAGAAGAAAATGGAATTCGTCCTCAATTTCGCTTTTATTACAAAAAATACATAAACGCTCATGTCTTTCTATCCTCTCATTTCCATATCTACCTGTTTCAATTCTTAGAGAATGTGAAGACAGTCTAAATTTAGAAATGTAGATTTTCCATTTATAAGGTAAAATATTTAAATAATTTTCCATAATCGGACCATTATTAATATATTTGTAGATGCACAATATCCGGCTATTATTTACATAACTATGTAAAGTTTGTTTAAAATCATCAATTAATCTTTGTTTAAAAATCTTGTGAAAATTCTGATGGTTCACAGAATTTGGATTGAGCCAAATATATCCAAAACCATATTGAAATAAGAGATTTTTCACATTTCTGCACCAATTATTTGCTCCTTTTTCAATGTTTTCTTCTGACCAATGATACAATGTAACCATTATAATGTTATCTGAGGATAAAAGTTTACCCCAGTATTTTATTATTCTCGCGTATCTGTTAATATATAATGGATATCTGCCTAATTCACAATAAATGGCAAAGTTACAAGTAGATCTTTTAACACTTAAAACCTTTTTACAAAACTTAAGATGTATCCTCTCTATTTCCTTCGACTTGGAGAATCCCCAAATTTCGCTAGAAAAACCTAGGATAGAACCTACAAATGCATCATATAATTGGAATAAGGTCAAAGTATTAAAGTCAAAACAACGAACTTTGCTGTGTAAAATATTCAGCGCTTTTAAACCTTTATCTGCTAATGTTTTCTGGTTTAAAATGAATGATCCAGTATAATTAAATATTGTACCAAGATAATTAAAATCGTTTACAAGTTCTATGCTTGCGTTGTTATATGTCCAACACTCATTAACCCTTAAACCACCTCTTTTTCTAAATACAACGATTTTTGTTTTGTCAATGTTAACCTCCAATCCCCATTTGTTACAGTATTTATACAAATTATTTAAACTAGTTTGCAAATCTACTGGATCGTCACTCAAAACAGCCATGTCGTCTGCAAAAAGTAAAAGTAAAATGTTAATATCTCCAATATTCAATCCAGACGAATTATTTCCCATCAAATATAGTTCAAGATCGTCTACAAATAGAGCAAAAAGTAGAGGTGAGAGTATTTCCCCTTGTTTAAGTCCAACATGGGAAAAGAAGCAACCGGAGGTCGTATTATTGACTTTAACAAAAGATTTAACCTTAGCATACATATCTCGAATGATTCGTAACATTTTACCCTTAACTCCCAAATTGAACAACTTAAGCCATAACCCATTTCGATAAACACTATCAAATGCCTTTTTTAAATCAACAAATGCAACATAGAGACGTTTATTTTCAGAGAGCATTTTTTGTATAACTGAATTAAGGACAAAGCATGCATCTGTTGTAGAGCGATTTGGTCTGAACCCAAATTGAGCGTCTGATAAAATATCATTGTTTTCACAAAATAAGCTCAGTCGTCTATTTAAAATGGCCGTGAATATTTTAGATAAACAACAATTAGACTGGGAAGATGCCCAACCCACCGGAAATTTTTGTAATCATTGGGAGAGAATTTGCGCATGCGCCGTGTTAATCGTCTTGATCGCGCATGCGCCATATTTTACCATCAGCTCTCGGATATTTCCGTAGCAGTTCGTCACTAGACTGGTTATCGTTCGAATTTGCAATAGAAGATTAAGATTGGTGAATCAGTCTTTTTATATGTGAGTAGTTTTTTTTATAATTAAAATGTAAATTAGAACCATAGTTTTTTAATAACACACACCGCTGCCATCATGTGTAACGTGTACCGGCGTTTATCCATCGCGGGTCACCCATCCAGGCACTAACCGCGATGAACGTTGCTTAACTTTACACAAAGGTCAACCACTCTACCAACGTTGCTATGAAGCCGGCTTCCTCAGCAAGGCTGTAGAAGTGTTATTTATACATAAACCTATACCCCGTTCTCGTTACATTAGGACAATGTGAATATTTTCATAAATGCGAAGTTATTGTGCTAATTTTGCGATTTTAAGAATATGTTAAGAGAAAAAAGGACGCGCATGCGCAGACAAATGTTTACAATAATGTTGGGAGATCGAGGTCAACACGTTGGGAAAAGGTATTTTTGTTTTCGTTTTACGTATTTAACTAAAAACCTTTTGTTATCATATATTTATATCATATATTTAAAAGCGGGTTTCGTGTTTTTCGAATCAAACAGTATTTCTTAAGCCATAAAATGCTGATTCCCGATTCAATTGCTTTATCTTGCAGCAACTCTTGTTGTAAATATATTTTGTTTAACTCTCTCAATCCTAACGACCCAAATAAAATCGTCAGTGACTGGCATGCGTAAACAAACATTAAACCAAGTAGTGTCAGGCTAAATGCTCGGATGGTACAAAGTGGAACTTCAAATTAACAGTTGTGACATTCATTGTTGGAACTCATATACTTTAACTATTTTAAATCACTGTCCATCAATAAATACCACAGCCTTTATGTGTTTGTCGATTTTAGGTCGCTATGCTATTTGACAGCGTCGTTAAAACCATTACAAATGGCTAAACTTAAGCGTACCGGTGACGTTGCCGACATACATGACGCACGCGCAGACATGTGACATCCATACGCCAGGTTAGAGATAATTGTATTTTGGCACACAGTTTACAAAATAGCTGAAAACGTGAGTATGTGTTATGTGTTTGTCGATTTCAGGTCGCTAGGATATTTGACAGCGTCGTTAAAACCATTACAAATGGCTAAGTTTAAGCGTACCGGTGACGTTGCCGACGAACATGACGCACGCGTAAACATGTGACATCCATACGCCAGGTTAGAGATAATTGTATTTTGGCACACAGTTTACAAAATAGCTGAGAACGTGAGTATGTGTTATGTGTTTGTCGATTTCAGGTCGCTAGGATATTTGACAGCGTCGTTAAAACCATTGCAAATGGCTAAGTTTAAGCGTACCGGTGACGTTGCCGACGAACATGACGCACGCGTAGACATGTGACATCCATACGTCAGGTTAGAGATAATTGTATTTTGGCACAATGTTTACAAAATAGCTAAGAACGTGAGTATGTGTTATGTGTTTGTCAATTTCAGGTCGCTAGAATATTTGACAGCGTCGTTAAAACCATTGCAAATGGCTAATTTTAAGCGTATCGGTGACGTTGCCGACGAACATGACGCGCTCGTAGACATGTGACTTACAAAACTTAACTTCAATAGCTATTGGTTATAGAATTGAAAATATTTAGCATAATAGGATTTTGTATCTACAAATCATATTTTCTTAGCGATAAAACGTAAACAATACTTTAATATTATCAAACTATTTCAATCTGAAATGTATTTATATTCTCAATATTTGAAAAATAAGAATGAAATGTCTGGCTTTATCAAACAGTTTGTAACGATATTAACTAATATGTAGTTGTATTTGCACTTTGAAAAAATAATTTTTACTTTATCGGTATATGTTGTGTTTACATTGTTTTAATATAATAATAAAAAAAGACATGTGACATCCTACGTCAGGTTAGAAATACGAAAAAAGTGTATTTTGGCACATTGCCAGAGAATTCATCACACTGGATATTGATGATCTCTGTTGTGACTTTTGATTTCTAGACAACCCCAGCATAACGGTCACAGTTTAACTCTTTCAGCACCAATTTGCTAAAAGTAGATTCTTCCGTTACCAGAGTTTTCTAATATCTGGATAACAAAAAGGCAAGCAATGCGGATTTCAGGTGAGACAGCTTGTTACGAGCTGACTCACCTGATTCTGTATTGTTTGCAAAAAGCTCAATAATGTCATTGGCGCTGAAAGAGTAAATGAATTCAGATTCGATTGTTATTATATTCACGTGTTCATAGTTTAAAATGTCGTGTTGGGTTTGTGTCCAGTTTTCATTGACATATTCAAAATCAAAATGATTAAGTTAGTTATGAAATTTAAAGTGTTGAGTTATAAAAGGTTGTTTAGTTTATATACATGAGGCAAAATGCAGCATCGGAAATTTATAAAGTTAGATTGTGCCAAAAAGGTTTGAAAACACATTGCGAGGGAAAGAAAAAATGCTCATCATGATTTTCAACACTAAAAAACAAAAATTTAATTTCTGCTTGTTTATTTTTTTCATAAACTGTAGGTAAAGGGTTATCGATGGTCTATTTTACGCATTGTTTATAAAGTGTCAATATAGTGTATAACATGTCAAACTGATAATCCCTGCTTTAGGCTATAAGTGTGATCGATATAATACAGATGTTTTCGTTCCAAAATATCGTAACTTCACAGTTGATTCTATGTAGTTACCGCTTTTTAGAATGAGGCATCAATCAGACAATATTTGAGGTGTTATTATCCGTTTTCGTTAATTGTTTTGATAAACAAACTGTAAATAATTAAGTAGCGTTGTATTTCACATTTTGTATAATAACAGAAGCCTTGATTGGTAATTGCGAACATGCAGATATGTAGCAAGTATCAAACTGTGCAAATAAAACCTTTTATTTGCAGATAATTGTTGCTATTCATTTTGTTCATAAATACTCGAAAATTCGATCTGCATAGCCACATCAGTTTTGAAATATCTTTACATTAGTACGTAATATTTGATTTCAACAATGCCTGTTACGCCGTATATAGTTTGGAAGTATATCCGCCGATCTGAGAAAATAGCATCATGTACTCTGTGTAAGGCGGAGCTGTCCTACCACAACCAACCTCCGCAATAATCTACAAAACAAACATCCATCTAGATACATAGATAACCCTTCTGTAACTACCGAGCAAAAGAAACAAACATCAATATGTCATTTACAACAGCATTTCAACAATAGTTCAGTTATATGCAGCAAGAGAAAGATTAAACCTAAGTTGTAAACAGGGTAATCAGAGCTAAATGTTTCGAACAATACATTAAGAATGGGATCAATTAGTTAAAATCTGCGCACTTTACCAACGTATTTTTTCTTACGAATTCATCGATGTAACGGAAACGTCAAATGAGAGTACACTGGACAAATAAAGAATTAAAAAAGTCTTTGTTTGGTAAGCATGCGCAAATGGGTCGAATATTCGAATATTCGAATATCTTGTGATCGAATATTCGAATACTAATTTTGGTATTCGTTGCCATCCCTAGTTTATACTGTGGCCTCGAAAATCGTCTTGAAATAGGGAAAGAAGACATCGTTTACTCGACTACAAAAGAAGGAGTAAAGAGGGTATTGCGCCAAAGTGTCTGCCTTATTACTACATGCAGGCGATTTCAAACAAAAACATCTACTCTTTTTGTGCCAACGCTTTTAAATGGTGTCTGCTGCAGATGCGTTAAAAATCGTCTATGTGTGGGAAATGATTAAAAAAGCGTCTATGTGTGGGAAATGGTTAAAAAAGCGTCTATGTGTGGGAAATGGTTAAAAAAGCGTCTATGTGTGGGAAATGATCATAAAAGCGTCTATGTGTGGGAATGATCATAAAATCGTCTTTATTTGGGAAATGTTTAAAAAATCGTCTATGTATGGGAAATGATTAAAAAGGCGTCTATGTGTGGGAAATTATTAAAAAGGCGTCTATGTGTGGGAAATGGTTAAAAAGGCGTCTATGTGTGGGAAATGATTAAAAAGGCGTCTATGTGTGGGAAATGATTAAAAAGGCGTTTTTGTATGGGAAATGGTTAAAAAAGCGTCTATGTGTGGAAAATGGTTAAAAAAGCGTCCATGTGTGGAAAATGATTAAAAAGGCGTCTATGTGTGGGAAATGGTTAAAAAAGCGTCTATGTGTGGAAAATGATTAAAAAGGCGTCTATGTGTGGGAAATGGTTAAAAAAGCGTCTATGTGTGGGAAATGATTAAAAAGGCGTTTTTGTATGGGAAAAGCTTACAAAAGGTCTATGTGTGGAAAATGGTTAAAAAGGCGTCTTTGTGTGGGAAATGGTTAAACATGCGTCTTTGTGTGGGAAAGGATTTAACTAGCGTCCATGTGTGGAAAATGATTAAACAATCGTCTATGTGTGGGAAATGATTAAAAAGGCGTCTATGTGTGGGAAATGATTAAAAAGGCGTCTTTGTATGGGAAAGAGTTAAACTAGCGTCCATGTGTGGGAAATGATTAAACAATCGTCTATGTATGGGAAATGATTACAAAAGCGCCTATGTATGGGAAATGATTACAAAAGCGCCTATGTATGGGAAATGATTACAAAAGCGCCTATGTATGGGAAATGATTACAAAAGCGCCTATGTATGGGAAATGGTTTAAAAAAAGGCGTGTGTGTATGGGAAAGGGTTAGAAAAGCGTCTATGTGTAAGAAAGGGTTAAACCGTCACTTAGACGTTTCTTTTTCAGATTTAATAAAATGGAATAAGCTCCTTATCTCCGTAGGTAATGTTCTATGATTAACCGAGCTTTGCAGCCGTTATATGCCATCCCCGCACTCTGAGTGCCGAAGAGGGAAGTCATGAATGGGAGATGTGTAGCCGTGATATGCCATCCCTGTACTCTGAGTGCTGAAGAGGTCAGACATGAACGGGAGATTGGCAGCCGTGATATGCCATCCCTGTAATCTGCGTGCTGAAGAGGTTAGACATGAATGGGAGATTTGTAGCCGTGATATGCCATCCCTGTACTCTGAGTTACGAAGAGGGAAGTCATGAATGGGAGATTGGCAGGCGTGATATGCCATCCCTGTACTCTGAGTGTCGAAGAGGGAAGTCATGAATGGGAGATTGGCAGCCGTGATATGCCATCCCTGTACTCTGAGTGTCAAACAGGTAAGTCATGAATGGGAGATTGGCAGTCGGGATATGCCATCCCTGTACTCTGAGTGCCGAAGAGGTAAGTCATGAATGGGAGATTGGCAGCCGTGATATGCCATCCCTGTACTCTGAGTGCCGAAGAGGGAAGTCATGAATGGGAGATTTGCAGCCGTGATATGCCATCCCCGCACTCTGAGTGCCGAAGAGGTTAGACATGAATGGGAGATTTGCAGCCGTGATATGCCATCCCCGCACTCTGAGTGCTGAAGAGATTAGACATGAATGGGAGATTTGCAGCCGTGATATGCCATCCCCGCACTCTGAGTGCTGAAGAGGTTAGACATGAATGGGAAATTGGCAGCCGTGATATGCCATCCCTGTACTCTGAGTGTCAAACAGGTAAGACATGAATGGGAGATTGGCAGCCGTGATATGCCATCCCTGTACTCTGAGTGTCAAACAGGTAAGACATGAATGGGAGATTTGCAGTCGAGATATGCCATCCCCGCACTCTGAGTGCTGAAGAGGTTAGACATGAATGGGAAATTGGCAGCCGTGATATGCCATCCCTGTACTCTGAGTGTCAAACAGGTAAGACATTAATGGGAGATTGGCAGCCGTGATATGCCATCCATGTACTCTGAGTGCTGAAGAGGTTAGACATGAATGGGAAATTGGCAGGCGTGATATGCCATCCCTGTACTCTGAGTGTCAAACAGGTAAGACATGAATGGGAGATTGGCAGCCGTGATATGCCATCCCTGTACTCTGAGTGTCAAACAGGTAAGACATGAATGGGAGATTTGCAGTCGAGATATGCCATCCCCGTACTCTGAGTGTCAAACAGGTAAGACATGAATGGGAGATTTGCAGTCGAGATATGCCATCCCCGCACTCTGAGTGTCAAACAGGTAAGACATGAATGGGAGATTTGCAGTCGAGATATGCCATCCCCGCACTCTGAGTGTCAAACAGGTAAGACATGAATGGGAGATTTGCAGTCGAGATATGCCATCCCCGCACTCTGAGTGCCAAACAGGTAAGACATGAATGGGAGATTTGCAGTCGAGATATGCCATCCCCGCACTCTGAGTGTCAAACAGGTAAGACATGAATGGGAGATTTGCAGTCGAGATATGCCATCCCTGTACTCTGAGTGCCGAAGAGGGAATTCATTACTACTATTTTTAAATAATTCTATATTTATAATCCGATCAAGGATCGAACGCTGGATGGTGTATTTCATTCATGATTTCTCGATTACACGTGATTTTATTATTTCCAAATTTGATATTTTCTTCTTTTTATAATTTTCAAAAATGGCGAAAATAATCTTATTACATGTTTTGACCATTTTCTTAGTATTGTAGTAGGATTGGTGAAAGACGAATGACGCATGTGCACAGTGACTTTTGTCAAACGTCGGAAAGAAGGTTGGCCGAGTCGGGATTCGAACTCACAACCCCTGGATTGACAGCCCACGTCGCTACCGACTGAGCTACCGAGGCTCGAAAAAAAATAATATGTATCTCCTTAAAAAAACTGTCATGCATATAGTTCAATGAGTGAACATAAGTTATTTTTACAGAATTCTGGGTTGATTTAGACCATATAGGCCTTACATAACTCTGGTTGGATTTAGACCATGTAGGCCTTACATAGCTGTGGTTTGATTTAGACCATGTAGGCCTTACACCGCTCTGGTTGGATTTAGATCATGTAGGCCTTACATAGCTCTGGTTTGATTTAGATCATGTAGGCCTTAAAGAGCTCAGGTTTGGTTCAGACCATGTAGGCCTTACATAGCTCTGGTTGGATTTAGACCATGTAGGCCTTACATAGCTCTGGTTGGATTTAGACCATGTAGGCCTTACATAGCTCTGGTTTGATCTAGACCATGTAGGCCTTAAATAGCTCTTGTTGGACTTAGACCATGTATGCCTTACATAGCTCTGGTTTGATTTAGACCATGTAGGCCTTACAGAGCTCCGGTTTGATTTAGACCATGTAGGCCTTACATAGCTCTGGTTGGATTTAGACCATATAGGCCTTACAGAACTCTGGTTGGATTTAGACCATGAAGACCTTACAGAGCTCCGGTTTGATTTAGACCATATAGGCCTTACATAACTCTGGTTGGATGTAGACCATGTAGGCCTTCATATCTCCAGTTTGATTTAGACCATATATGCCTTACATAACTCTGGTTGGATTTAGACCATGTAAGCTTTCATATCCCCAGTTTGATTTAGACCATGTAGGCCTTACAGAGTTCTGGTTTGATTTAGACCATGTAGGCCTTACATAGCTCTGGTTGGATTTAGACCATGTAGGCCTTACTGAGCTCTGGTTGGATTTAGACCATGTAGGCCTTACTGAGCTCTGGTTAGATTTAGACCATGTAGGCCTTACAGAACTCTGGTTTGATTTAGACCATGTAGGCCTTACTTATCTCTGGTTGGATTTAGACCATGTAGGCCTTACTGAACTCTGATTTGATTTAGACCTGTAGGCCTTATTGAGCTCTGGTTTAGTCCATGTAGGCCTTACATAAATCTGGTTTTATTTAGACCATGTATGTCTTACAGAGCTCTTGTTTGATTTAGACCATGTAGGCCCTAAACCGCAAAGATTGTACACGTCCGTAAAATGCAGTCACACCATAAAGATAACATAATTCACTTCTAAATGGTCACGGTGTCAAGCTCGGATCAGTCTTTGAACGGGAGATTTAACGTCGCATACTTTTAACAGGTCACGGTGTCAAGCCGGACTAGTCAATGAGAGGGAGATTTAACGTCGCATACCTTTAACTGGTAACGGTGTCAAGTCGGACCAGTCAATGAGAGGGAGATTTAACGTCGCATACTTTTAAATGGTCACGGTGTCAATCCGGACCAGTCAATGAGAGGGAGATTTAACGTCGCATACTTTTAAATGGTCACGGTGTCAAGCCGGATAAAGATAACCTAATTCACTTCTAAATGGTCACGGTGTCAAGCTCGGATCAGTCTTTGAACGGGAGATTTAACGTTGCATACCTTTAAATGGTCACGGTGTCAAGCCGGACCAGTCAATGAGAGGGAGATTTAACGTCACATACTTTTAAATGGTCACGGTGTCAAGCCGGATTAGTCAATGAGCGAGAGATTTAACATCGCATACTTTTAAATGGTCACGGTGTCAAGCCGGATCAGTCAATGAGAGGGAGATTTAACGTCGCATACTTTTAAATGGTCACGGTGTCAAGCCGGATTAGTCAATGAGCGGGAGATTTAACATCGCATACTTTTAAATGGTCACGGTGTCAAGCCGGATCAGTCAATGAGAGGGAGATTTAACGTCGCATACTTTTAAATGGTCACGGTGTCAAGCCGGATTAGTCAATGAGCGGGAGATTTAACATCGCATACTTTTAAATGGTCACGGTGTCAAGCCGGACCAGTCAATGAGCGGGAGATTTAACGTCGCATACTTTTAAATGGTCACGGTGTCAAGCCGGATTAGTCAATGAGCGGGAGATTTAACATCGCATACTTTTAAATGGTCACGGTGTCAAGCCGGACCAGTCAATGAGAGGGAGATTTAACGTCGCATACTTTTAAATGGTCACGGTGTCAAGCCGGATTAGTAAATGAGAGGGAGATTTAACGTCGCAAACTTTTAAACGGTCACGGTGTCAAGCCGGATCGGTCTATGAGATTTAACGTCGCATACTTTTAAGAGGGAATCATACCTTTGGAATTAAGTCGTTTTTGACGTCAAATCAATTCCATACATCTGGTTAAATTAGATAACTAACTTCGAATTAAAAAGAAAGTTTCGCCAAAATATTTTAACAGTTATAAGATTATTTTTGATTTATTAAAAGATTTTTATTAAAAAAATAAATAATTTAGGACACATGTTTGTCTACCATTTGCCGATATTTCAAGAAAATATATTCAGCCGATTTTTTAATAAATCACAATGCTGTTAAACGTCTGTCGCGCTTCGGAACGTACACTGCAGAATTATAGATACATGTTTTCATTATAATCATCAATTTCAATCTTTTAAGTAAGCTACCCCTCTTATAAATAATGGTAGTTTGTATTTATTTGCTTCTCTTTAAAGATTCAAAGTAGCTTCGTTATTGCAATTTATATAGTAAATAGATAAAATAGAAAAAGTGAGAATACTTGCAGTTTTACGAGAGTGCGAGAATGATATTTTCAACAATATCGATATGTCCTATCGCGAGAAGTGTGCATCAGTAACGCAAACATATAAAACTTTCGTGAATTAAATGACCGGTTGATATTTATTCATGCGAAGACGATTACATTTCAGGTATACAACAGCAAAAAAGATGTGTCAGTATATACGGGGGAAAGGGGGGGGGGGGGGGTTCCAGAAGAATTTAGTTATGATTTCGACACAAATCAAACTTGTAGAAAATAATCTTTAATGTTTCAAAAGTCCATATTTCATACATACATGACAAATAATTGAATAGTCGTTTGAGAAAAAAGATTGCTGTGAAATTACGAAAATTGTGAGTACACTGTGGGCAGGCCACGGTAGTAACGTCACTCTGACGTCGCCGTTTGGAGGGAAAAGAGTAAGTTTGAAAACGTAAATAAATAGTATAACAACAGTTATATCAACTCTATTGTTGCATCAACTTCCCCAGAAGCCATTGCTTATAGACATTCCGTAAGCTTTGTTCACCGAAATGTGTAACATGTTCTGTGTTACAAAAGAAAATTATTATGGGAAAACAAACGACACTCAAACTGTCCCTTTCAACGTCAGCACTGGCTCCTTTGCAAGTGGCATTCGTTTCCCTCTGATTTCACAAAAGTGCATTTATCACATGACAATGCTTATATCCGATTTAACATACCCATGTGTAATATAACATAACAGTGGTACAGAGGTAGAGCTTCGGCCTCTTGTACCAAAGGTCCCGGATTCGAATCCCATGATGAGCGGGTTCTGTCTTTGTGATTTTTCCACTCAAACGGCGCGAGTACTGGTTTTAAATTATCCAAAGTAGCAAACATCGAGCGTGATTAATATAAGCGTAAAGCTTGTTTCGGAATCGATGTAGATAAATAAGTTTAAACAAAATATAACATGACCGAATCACTAGTGTTGTATTCAACCGCAAATGCTTACAAAATGGCTGAGAACGTGTATCCGGTAAACGTCACGATAGATGAACGAGGTAAAGGGACCATTATCGGTCATACAAATATATATTGTTTGTGATAATTAACAGTTTATTAAGTATTTATTATATGTGGGGCTATTTTCTGACTGCAAAAATCCAGTTTTCTTTTTGTGTTTCGTCATATGATACAAAGAATCTGACATTCGTTGTCATTTCATAAAGTGTTATACGGGTAAACAAATCGACGGCGAAGCCGGCGATGTTTCCCGTCAATAGGTAATGTGTATGAACTTTGCAAAAAATTGCTATACCGTCTTTCCTAAAATTGTGTCCAGAGCGAACTTTTCGATGCAGTGATACGCAGTCACGATACTCGTACGTTTTCATTGGATGAAAAGAAAATATCGAAACAAAAAAAACTTCTAGAGGAAATAATTAAATATGATAATACATTCACGATAAAGGAACAAGCACAAGTTATTTTATGTGTGATAATTTGCGTGTAATAACACTCGTCGTCTATTTCTAAAACGAGTTCAAATAAAAACTTGTAAGGTTTTTTTTGACTTTCCGGAAGTTATAAATCCAAATTTCTGTAATATGACGTCATAAAAGTGACGTCATTCTATTAGTGGTGCAGAGGTAGAGCGTCGGCCTCTTGTATCAAAGGTCCCTGGTTCGAGTCCCGTGATGAGCGGGTCCTGACTTGTCTTTGTTTTTGTTTTTTTTGTTTTTGTTCTGGTATTTTGATTTGTTAATTCATTGTATTTGGTTCGAAACATTGTATGTATGTTTATAATCAATAAATATGTTCTATGTTCTATGTTCCTGACTTTGGGATTTAAGTCTCCAGGAAGCAGACATCGAGCGTGATTAGTATAAGCTGAAAGCTTGTTTCACAATTGATGTAATATAAATAAGTTTAAACTAAATGAACCAAAAAGAAAACGACAGAAAGTATAGGAAACGTTAGTTTGACTTGTCACAAATGTAGTTCCGTAAATTATGGAATCGTTTTATTTGAAGTACTTTATGAAGGGCAAGTTGATTATTTGTTGTACCTGTCATCATAATTTCATGGATGTAAAATCTTGGCTATATTTTAAAGTTAAATATAAGCTTAACCTGATGATGATTTTTATTTTCTTTGCTTAGGTCGGTAGGACTCGTAATTGACGTAAATAACTGATCGTGCTGCAAGCAAGGGGCTAACTGCAGTTCACGGGGAATTATTCACCGATCACAACATATAATAAATGTTTACCCGAAATAGGTAGCACCTATAATCATATTGAAGTTATAAAGTCGTCCAAGCTCGTTTAATAACAAATTTCTTGAACTCGTTTAAGAAAACTTTATACGAAAAAAAACCATAAATGGGTTTTTTCGCTTAAAGGTAACAGGTGTGAGATTGGTTTTTTTTTTTTTTTTTTTCAATAACCCATGAAGCTTTCTGAAATGAAACTGGAAAAAAACCCGGGGGCCGCCATTTTGGATATGTATAAAAAGCAGACGTAAAACACAGATTGAAAATAATTGTCGTCTTTTTAATCATTTGTTATTAAATCGGTATTTTGGGTATGTATAAAATGAGCAGAAAAACACGGATTGAAAATTATTGTCGTCTTTTTAATCATTTTTTTTTAAAATTGATATTTAAGATCATTAAAGTGCTGTGTTATGTGGGAATTAACATTTGTACGAATAGCTAAAAATAAATGGAAATCTGTAAGAAATATGTTTTCCCGTTCGTCAAAAAAACGACAGCATTAGCCTTCTACGCCCGAAACTAAATTTTGACTGTATCGTAGCCAAAGAAGGACGTGACGTCATTTCCGTTACACTTCATCTTGGCGTAACGTCAATGGAGCGACGTCGTTTCCCGCAAAAAAAAGTGGTATCAACATGAAAGACCCCAACTTCCTATACATGAGCTATTGACTCACTCATTCAAAGTATAATTATTTATCAAACATTGTGGCAAAAGGATAACTTCCTCAAAAGGAGCAATTGTTCTTGTGGTGGCAATCTTTTCCTAAATCGTCTGTTGCATAGGCCTCAGAAACCGTCTCTAATAGGGAAAGGGTTTAGCAGAAATGTGACCCCTTACATAATTTGTTCCAGTCATATTGACTGGTTGAAAAAGGCAGTCGCCAGGTGGCATCAGAAAAGGGCTGATCTATTTGCTTCTTTACCATAATGCAGGTGATCGATTAAGGATCATCTTGGCCTGCATGTTTTAACCTCGTTCATTATAAATGTATTCCTTGATTTTCTGAAAGTCTTT